>VXBJ01004321.1:328906-353644 GCA_013400055.1 Nycticryphes semicollaris | reverse complement strand
GAAGTATGGAATATACTAAATGGAAACCTTCCACAATAAAACAAGTGCAAATACCTTCTCTTGGACTAATCAGTATTTCAAAAGCTACAGGTTGAATTTTACTAGGCCCAAGGAGATTACTCTGCATCCACTACTATAACCAGAAAGCTTTCTATTTACTCAAGGACTCACTGATTATTTTTTCAGGTGGTATTCATTTATATTGTATGCTGTGCTCCTGGCTGTTGTACTGACCTTTGAATGTATGTTTTCTGATAGAAAGTGCAATCTGAAATCAGTTGAGAAAGTCGTATTCTTGTAATTATTCTGTTTCTCAAGAGCTTGGAATTTATCTGAATTTTAATCTGTCTCGCTGGGTGAAATAGGTACACATTTTATTTTTTTGGTCTTGCTTCAGTTCATGATGTCTATAGACAGTGGACCCCTCTCACAAATAATGCAAGAGCCTTGCCTATGGGCAACTCTAGCCTGACTGGAGGGTGCAGTATTAGTTTCTGCAAAAGATAAATGAGTGGCCAGGAATCTTAACTTTTGGGAATATGTGGTTTATTATTTTTCCATTAGAACTGAGAATAGAATCAATGCAAATCTGTGATGATGTAACTTCTATTACTGCCTATTTATTTCAGACTATTTTGAAAAAGTAAATAAAGTGTTACACACTCAATGACAAAACTAATTGGGTTTGTACTTTCAATGTTATTATATTTAATAGATCTTCAAATATCCAAGTTTGGGGGATATATAAGTGCAGGAGAAAATCTTCACATTGACTGGAAAGCTAGACTACAATAGACTACATTGTACTGAGGAAAGAAATGGTATGTACAATGGAATGGTCTTCAAAGTTCAGGAAGTGTCTAAATAAAAGGAAAAACAATTCATGATTTTTCAAATGAGTTGTTTTTTTTTTAAACCCTGAGTTTTTCAACATATGCCTCGATCATTTTTTTAGTAATAAATTTCTTGCCACTCAATATTAGTCTTTGCAAAATAAAACATCCTTTTCATGGAAACTTTTGAAGATAATGAACTGATATTTTTGCAAGCCATTATTTTTATTATAAGTTACAGAAAGTTTCTTATATTTCTAGAATGGACATGCCTTTTTCCCAAGAATCCTGAAAGTTTACACTTAATTTTGTTTGCAACCTTCCACTTGTTTCAGCCATATTCTTGTCTTTCTCACAAATGTATTTTGGGCCTCATTCTTATATCTACTTCTGACAAATACAAACTGGCAACAGTATTACATTGCAGTAGTCAATTTAGTTTGATGCCAGGCTGCATTTCTTCAGGTCTGGTGTCATCTGCCTCTCCAAGCTCTCCAGAAAGAGATGTTTACATTGAGGGAAACAAACAAACAAACATACACAAACCAAACCAAACCAAAAAAGATGTGATTCTGTGAAAGCAAGCTTAGATATTATTGTAATAAAAGCTAGACAGTTTTTTTCTATAAATATTATATACCCTACAGTAAAAATTCAGATGTGTTTTTTAAAAAGATCTAGTGTCAAAATCTGAAACATAGTAGCAAAGAAATACTTTATTGCAAGAAGCAGCATGAAAAATGCAGCAAATCTTGAATGTTCTTTTCACCTTCCTGATACTCTCTTTTACATTGAATCTCTCTTTTCCATTTCCATTCATCATAGCTCCATTTGTGAAGATTTGTTTATGAGTTTAATTGCTTTTAGTCCATGCAACATCTCCTCTGTCAGTTATCCTGTTTTCCTTTCAGTATCGTGCTTTTTTTCCTCCATTGTGTGATAACGAGTTGGTGTATCCAACAATCCAGTTTCACTCAGTTCTTCAGTGAATGCCATCACTTAATACAATTTTGGACTATTTTACCTGTAAATTTCACCATATGAAATGGATATGACCTTTAAAAGGAAATAATACAAAACAGGATAAATCCTGCTTTTAGCAATCTTTCTAAGACAATTATTGCTGTAGAATGTGGTATTCAAGAACTGAGCTGTAGTTCCGCAAGGATGTATGTTCATGTTTTCAAGGAGTCAGCTGAAATGATACATATATTTGCAATAAAAAGGCAAGAGAACATATTTTGCCCAAATGTGGCAATGGCTGAGATATGAAAGACTTCGGTCACACTTAGTTGTGAACACACCGAATTAAAATATTTTTTTGAAAGAATTACCTGCAATATGTCACTTAGTAAAGGCATATCATTCAATGTCAGCATGTATGTGCGCTGCATCAGTGATCATTTAATTGCATATCTTTTTAGGTTTTACTACAATGCTTCTATTAGTTCTATTTAGCCTTCATTTTTATAGACATTCTTTCTCGCTAAATGCTCCCTGCTGATCCAGTCAACACTCATGCATTGCAAAAATGCAATGTTCTATCCAGTCATTGTCTTGCTGATGTTTCCCCTCCACCCCTAATTTTGAGAAGCAGTTGATTATCTCCTTATTCCATAAATTATATTCCATTGTGTATTTCACCCACTTTGCACATTTAAATAATCTTCCTTCTTATTTTCATTTTAGAGAATATGTACGCTGCTCTGAACGTTGAAACGAATCTTGCAACTTGCATTGAAACTGTTCAGAGTACCTAAATACTAGGAAAAATTTGATCAATTAATTTATTTATCATAAAACCACATTATGTGGATAAATTGTAATTAACAGCTCATCTAATTTTTCTTAATTTCTTGTCTTCCATTCAGGGATGGCAGAGTATTCTCTTAGGAGTGGAACAAGGATGTAAAATTTGGTGTCAGTCTTAATTCTGTTATTTACTGGGAGAAATAGACTATAGCATCAACTTCATGATTACTTTCTTTACATGTCCCAGTAGGGCTCATGGTTACATCAAAAGATAGGGAAGCTGCCAAAAAAAAGATCTAACTTCTGACTCCTTTACCTTTTTTTTTAATTAGCTGCTTTATGTAAGACAATAATCATGGTATATAAAATACTTTAAAGGCACTATTAAATAACTCAGCTATCCCAAGAAAAAACCTTGAGTTGTACCACATTGCAATAATCATTCCACTGTTAAAAACATAGAAAAATAGTAAATGTTCACAAAATTAAAAATTTAGACCAATCAAAAATTAGTAATTTTTATTATATACTGTTTCTAATGTGACCGACCAACATATGAAAAGAAGAGAGAAAAATGTAACAAAATCAGAAAAGACAAAACTGTAAGTATAATGTTACTCTGGGAAGCAAATATGGTCTGCTTGTAATCTAGCTGAATAATTGTCTTTAATTGTCTTTTCCAGTGTGAGTTGTTTCTAATTTTGAGCAACAATATAGAATGATTTTGAACAATGATGTTTTCCATTTGTTCTGATCCTCTGTTCCTCAACCAATGACTTCAGAATATACTGGGAAGTCTTCCTATTTTAATCATGACATTTTCAAATAAATCTTGAGTAAGCAAAGCATAAATCTGAGAGAGACAACTATGCCATACAAAAGAATGAATTCTGCCAGATCAGTTCTTAGTAAGACTGCTTTTATCAAGCTTGTGAATATTAATTTGTCTAAAACTCTTGGTGTCTGCTACTTTAAGAGTTTTTCAATAATTTAGATTATGGATGGGAAAAGATAAAGTACTGTGTTAATAAATTAGGAGAACTTCCAACAGTTCTAACGAAGAGTGAACATGATTATATTTGTTGCTCAGAAAAGCTGTACTGCAAGACCTACAGGACACCCACAACATTCAGGAGTAGAAGCTCGGTGAGATACTGAAGGACACCTAAAATGTCACAGGAAACTTTGTCTGGAAAACTGAATCAAGCCCTATTGCATGGACATCCACAAGACCTGAAAAATCACTATGAAGACATCTCCGCTTAGATGTCGTAATCCCAAATGTTATCCTATTCCAATTACCAAAGCCTGAAGGTGAATTGGTATATATCACATTTTGTACCAGATTGTGCAAGATATAAACTGGCGTGTCTTTGTTCTAGTAAAGCTCCAGTCCTTCCAGCAGACAGAAAAAGGCTCACCTTATTGTATTGTCTTGTATTAATGACTGTCCTTATACCCTGTCAATAGCTCTCCCACAAGTTTTATTTCTCAATAACAAAAACTGACTGTATAAAGTTCTAGTTCCTAGATGGAAAAAATATAATTTCCATAGGTACTTTGAATAATCATTGCACATACTAGAAAAGAATTGTTACTTTATATTAAGTTCTTTAGAATGGTTAAAATTTATGCACTTGCTTTCTAAATATGTGCTCCAATATTTTCTTGTTAGGGAATAACCTTAATTCTCTCCAGTACTGGGTCCAGTCTTGTTCAACATAATCATCAATGACCTGGATGAGGGGACAGAGTGTAGTCTCAGCAAGTTTGCTGATGACACAAAACTGGGAGGAGTGGCTGACACACCAGAAGGCTGTACCACCATTCAGCAAAACCTGGAGAGGCTAGAGAGCTGGGTGGAGAGGAACCTGATGAAACTCAAGAAGGGCAAATGTAGGGTCCTGCACCTAGGGAGGTACATACTACACACTGGTATGGATTAGAGCCTGACCTGCTGGAAAGTAGCTCTGCAGAGAGAGACCTGGAAGTCCTGGTAGACAACAAGTTGACCATGAAGCAGCCATGTGCCCTTGTGGCCAAGAAGGTCAATGGACTCCTAGGGTGCATTAAAAAGGGAATGGCCAGCAGGTCAACACAGGCCATTCTCCCCCTTCTGCCCTGGTGAGGCCACATCCACAGTACTGTGTCCAGTTCTGGGCTCTCCATCTCAAGAAAGACAGGGAACTACTGGAAAGAGTCCAGCACCAGGCTACAAAGATGATCAAAGGAATGGAGAATGCCTCCTATGTGGAAAGGCTGAGAAATGTGGGTCTGTTTAGCCTGGAGATGAGAAGACTGAGGGGACATACCATCAGTGCTTATAAATACCTCAAGAATAGGTGTCAAGAGGATGGGGCTGTGAATCTTTTTTGGTGCCCAGTGACAGGACAAGGGGCAATGGGTTTAAACTGGAACACAGGGAATGCCATCTGAACAGGAGGAAGAACATCTTTACTTTGAGGGAACAAGCTGCCCAAAGAAGTTGTGGAGTCTTCTTCTCTGGAGATATTCAAAACTGACCTGGACGCGCTTCAGATTCACTTCCATTCATGCTGTGATGGGCTGTCATCAAAGGTATCACTTAAACCACTTTTCTATCACACAGAGTTCTAAATGTGTTTTGCAAGAAGTGATCAGGAAATTGAATTTTTATGCAGGTATTTGGTGGTTTTTTTTCCTATAATAATAATATTCTTACTAGAATTAAGTGGCAAACTAAATAATTCAATACTGAAAATCCTCAGTATTTCATTATAAAATGTTTATTTATAAACACAATAGCACTGGTAGGACATGTGCTATGTAACAGAGCTGAACTAATCCAACAGTTCCGTTAAATTTGTTGCTAGTAGTTGTGGGATGCAACAACATTGCAGAGGCTAACAATTGTATCAGCCCTATTGCATCTCATCCAGAGATTTCTCTGTCTCTTTCTGGCTTTGAAGATGATTGATCTCCCAGGCAGTGTGAATGACACAGCCCAAGTGTCTGAAATGCCACGGATAACATGGAAATGACATGAATGTAATGGGAATGTGCTTTTCAAGCCAGGGATCCCAGAGCTTTCAGAGCAGTCTGATTTCAGCTATATTTCCAGCCTTATGTACTTTCCAGGCTCCCTCCTTGCTTGTCAATCTCTGTAAAATCAGGAAGAGCAACAACTGACTGCAGAAACTGTAGCTCTGTGTTCTGCACCCACAAAAGCTGAAAAAGGGCAGAAGTTTCCAACTACTACATAATTTTTTGTTTGTTTTGTTTGCTTGCTTGTTATTTCAAGGAAATTTCAAGGAGTCATAACTGGCCAGAGAGAAGAGTTGCTTTATGCTATTGAAAAAATGCTGGCTAACTACAGAGGAGACTAAAAAGGTTCAAGGAAGGTTAAAAGTCCTGCTTACCCTCTGTTTTTAGAGAAAAAGTGTCTTTGAACTTGCGGATGTTAGAAGTTGCTAGGTTATCTTTTTAAGGAAGGTTTCCGAACCTGGCTTTTGGGAGTCATTCCAGATAAAGGAACGACATTAAAAAAATTGTAAAATTCTCACTGGCCCTATATACATAATATTTTTAAAAGAGCTAATTATCTGTGAAATTATTGGATGTCAAAGGATTTTCATATCAGATGTTTAAAGCTTTTCTTGATTTGGAGGAAAATATAGTTTGTCCTAGAGAGGAGAGCTTTAACCCATACTATTAAGCATACTATGCTTTTATCTGTTTAAAACTACACATGCAAACCATAGAAAGGCATACGATAATGAATTCAAATCCTCAAATTTGGAAACAGTTCATATTCAAGACTGGCATGCAAACTGATATATAGTTCAGACTGTTGCTTCCTCCACAGCACCCAAATTTTAAACAGTATAAAGGATGTCTTGTGTGCTTTTTTCAATGCAAATCCACATCTAGCTGATGGTAACCTACCCTTTCACCAGCATATTGTTCTAGTTTCGCTGTTAATCTCTCTAAAAAGTGGTGGCATTTTTTTCTTCTTGAAAAAAAATGTCAAGCATATTGGGTGCATTTGCATGTTGAGGTAAAGATTTCTATCCAGCTTTCCAGNGCAGACATCTGTTTTTCATCTTCTCTTAATCTAGCTTATAACTACCCTGAAATAATTTTCAATCCATGGCATATCATCCTAAACTGTGAGTAATTCTAAGTGGAAAGGGAACTGGAAGCAGAAAGCTGCCCTCCCACAATAAATATGCCTGACAATTTGTGAAAGCCAGGGCGTATAGCACTTAGGGCTAAATTTAGTGAAAAGGAAGAATATGTACATTTGACATTTGTAACAAATTCCATCTTGTTATCAAGGCAGTCAACAAGCCATAATACTCAGACCACCATATTCTGAGTGAGGTTATTTACTAAGTTCATTAAGACATGAGAAATCCTGCAGGTGATAAAAAAACTTGTCTTAGAAATACTTCTTATCTCAAAGTTCGTAATAAAGTTCATTCATTTAACTTTGTTGTGAAAACTAAAATAAATAACACAGTTGTAGGCCAGATCATAGGAGGAGCTATGCCTCAGTGTCACACTATGGATGATCTCAATTTACTTTTAACACGGTTAATCTTAGTTGCTTTTAGTTTCTACTGAACAGATGTTTTCAGTGAATGGCTACAATGATGCATATGGTTTATTCCCCTGAAACAAATTCAAGATGTGAGTAATTTTTATCATTTCCTCTAATTTGCATTATATTACATTTGTCTCTTCCAATATATTCTAGTCACCAATGGTGTAAGTGACTGATTTTATCAGCCCAATGATGAAGGTAGCTGGCTTGAGAAGTCCTGCAGGATTTTATGTAAATATAATGCTGCCAGAGGGAGAGTTCTTTACTTCCAGGGCTAACAGGTATCAAAGTATCATAAAAAGAAGCAACATTTTGAAGGGATCATTTGAGATCATTCAGGACAACTTGCTGTTTAAAGAAGCACTGGCTTTTATGCTCTGAGTCATGCCCGGTCAAGTTCTCAGTATGTCTGAGGGCAGTTATACCACAATCATTCTGCTCAACTTGCTTCAGTGCTTAAATACCCTTTGTGCAAAGAGTTCTTTTCTTAAGGCCAAACAGGATTTTCCTTGTGAAACTGGTGACTGTTGCATCTTGCTATTCACTGTGCACTTCTGGAGGGAGTCTGGTTCCATCTCTTCTGCAGTCCCCCTTCACTGGAAGTCCGCAGTAAGATATCCATCAGCTTTCTTTTCTTCAGGCTAAAGAAACCAATTTAATTCAGCTTCAAATTATGTATTATTTGCTCCACTCCCTAATCTTCACAATGATTAGCTCTGACTTGCCTTGTATTTTGACACATGAAAATTCAGGGAAAAATCACTTCGTTCAACTTATCACTATGCTGTTGTTGATAAGCCAGTATAGATTTGTATAAAGTTTATTGTGAGATCTACCATATCTTCACCAGCTGAGTCATGTCAGCTCTCTGCTAGGACCCCCAGCTCCTTTTTGTTTCATTCAAGATTTGTACGTTTGTCGTGTCCCTCCCACACCCCCTCCCAGCCATCTCCCACCTCCCCATCATTTTAGGATGTCACCTTGTTGTCGGCATGACATATCCTTGGCATTATAGGAATTCAGAGCTACATAAAGTAGAGTAAAATGATCAGATCAAGGCATCTATTGCTTCTCTTCTATCACAACAAAATACGTGTGCAAGACCTGGAGCTTTTACAGACTTCAGCTGATACAGTAAAGTTAACTCATGCTTTTGCTCCTTCTGACTCATTGTTATATACCCTTTTTTATGGCTGTACATTTTTAAAAAGGATAAAACAACTTGTCATGATAAAAGTCACATAACTACTGCTTTTGCATCTCCCCTAACCAAAGACATCTTAAAAATGTTTCAGACACAGAAAGTCCATGCATCTCATCAATGACTCTGCTTTCACTTTAAGGAACACCCTTACTTCAGTCTGCCCAGTCTGTGCCTATGACACTAATAACATCAGTAAAAGTACTTAGCAGTAATACAATCCACGTATCAGATGTCAGTATGAGTCAGCAGCTCAGCTCAAGACCCACAGCTGCCTCAAGCTCATAGAAGATGGTTGATGATGCATACACGAGTATGCTTTGCAGAGTAAATAAATAAATATAAAGTTCTTACTAGGCGATGCAATTGCTTCTTTCAACACAGCTGGAAATACAGCAAACGAGATGGAAAAAAACCAAAAACAAAACAGCTCACAAATTAAGATGTGGACTCCAGAAATTGTATGCCTGCCAAACAGTTGAATAGAGAGGAACACAATTCCTCTCAGTGACAGGATAAAGAGAAGATGTTTTTTGCTGTTGTTGTCACTACATGCTGCTATGAGCTTATGCCTCTATGCATCTGCCTTCCATTTTGATACATTTCATTACGATATTTTAGACATTCTTCTTTCACAAGCTGACACTCCTGGTGGTTGGTGATTGTACAACATTAATAAGGTCAAAACAATCTGTATGCATTTATAACATCTGAGTGTGATCACAGGTGTGGGGACTCATTACTACTCTCTGCCACATGCATCAGCTCACTTGATTAAGGTGTTCTTCCACTCTTTTTCTGACTTTCTTTCATTCTAAGTGCAATGGCACATTCCCCTCTCACACACGTGCTCCCTATGAACAGGGTTTTTTTTCTAGATCTGTTATTTAATATGAAGAAATGCATGTAACAGTAAGATACCCTGTGCTCTCATACTGGTCTCCGAGGACAGGATTCATTTATCAAGTGTGGGGTTTTTTTGGCCTATCTTTGCAGGCAGTCAACAAAGTCAGTAGGCATTTTGGTGTCTTGATTAATCTTGTTCGAAAGTTGATGTCTAAAATAAGTCAAAAGACTCATGGCTTGTGATTGTTTACTTTTCCTTCTTGACTATAAACTAAAGTTAAGGTAACTAGTCTAGATGCAGATACCTACATGTAATTACCTCAGGTGAAATCCACTCAATGTCTATGACCGCTAGTAAATATAGTGAGCAAGTCTAGAGTATAAAATAATTACATATAAGAAGCTAAATTGTCAACAGTATTCTTATTTAATGAAAGACATTGATTCCTGTTGAGATTTTTTTTTTTAAACACTTGTTGGGTAATCTAAAATCTTGACAATGAAATGCTGAATGGAATAGGATTTTTCCAGTGATTTTAAAGTAATGAAGTCTTAAGTATTTGATTGTCTTTTAACCAAAAAATTTGCATGGTTGTCTATAGTTAGGACAAGTAGTGGCTTAATGCTATGTTTGGCATTTGATAACAATGAGAGGCAATGGCAAATAATGCTCTGATATTGTTTGTATTTTTTCCTAGAGCCACAAGAGTTTTTTTCTGAGATACTCACCCTATGGTTACTCAACCTTGAGATTACTTTCTTGCAAAGAAGTAGCAGGCTGACAGTACAGTCTAATTTCAATTTTTATTACCTTCCTGTAACTTTTAATGAGAATTTAAACCCTTAAATGTCAGATTTTAGGGTATATTTAGATAAGGTTAATGATCTTGTCTGAAGTTATTTTCTGATGAGTATGAAAACTACAAAGAGCAGCCAATTTGCCCTGTTCCCAGAAGAATCACTGTTACAACTAGACCTCTAGTTACTTGAAAAACAAAGAAGGTCCTTTGCAGGCATATTATTATCACATTCACTGACAGGATA
Source organism: Nycticryphes semicollaris (assembly GCA_013400055.1). Classification (NCBI taxonomy): domain Eukaryota; kingdom Metazoa; phylum Chordata; class Aves; order Charadriiformes; family Rostratulidae; genus Nycticryphes; species Nycticryphes semicollaris. The sequence continues at coordinate 343,383 of VXBJ01004321.1, read as the reverse complement.
GCAGAATGGTTATGCTGATACACCGATTTTACATATGACAAAAGCTATAATAATTTTGAATGTGCATATTCCAAAACCCTAGGCAGGAGATCATCCTGGTTTACTTTAATTCTATAAGAGAAACACAAGAAAGAATAAGAGGCCTGAGGGGTTAAAGGAAGAAGTCTCTAATCTGTCACATCAGTGCACACGGGTACTGTGGCTGTCCGGCAGATCTACTTAACGAAACAGAGGTCACAGTCATATAATTGTATGACTGCTTAACAATAAGCAGTATTAACTGCATTTCAGACCTGTCTTGTTACACAACTGTATCTACTTGCAGTTTATTAATCAAAGAAGACTGTGCTGATAGCTATGTTTGTTGTCATGCATGCCTGTTTTCATGCGGATCTGCCTGCCACATGATTGTGTCTAATTTTATATGTATCAGGCAGATGCCACTACCTAAGATATTTATGGCTGCTCTATATTTAAGGAAGTGTTTCCTCAATTCAGGCTAAGAGATGCAGCTTAAGCTGACTCCAGGCATGAAATAAAGCCATTTGTCTTTATTGTTTCAACAGATATGAAATATTTTTAATATAGACCCAAACAATATAAAAATAATTTACAGCTACCCAACCAACTGAGGAAACCAAAGTGACAAAGGCAAATTACATGTTCATATGTACCTCTTAATTCTAGGCTTTTTTGACTTAAAAATACCTTTTTTCAGCATGATGATAACTGTTCCCTTACCCTTAGGAATCCTAATCTTAAAAGCTATCTTAAGGGTATGTAAGGTAAAGGCTTTCTTTCTCAGACTGAGTAGAAGCCACTCTGATTGCACAGCAGTAATATTTCTTGCACTGAATAGGACAATATTTAGTGCAAAATAATGAATAATGCATTGGGCAGAGTCCTACTGCCATAAGTGGTTCAATAAGGAGTCTACAAAGATGTGTCTCAAGCTTGTTCCTTATATAAACTTGCATCAGCACTAATCAAGTGCGCAGTTGCATGAGACATCTTGGCCCAACCTTGGGTCCATCCCCCAGCCTGGCTCTACTGTCCAAGGGTGGCCTCTGAGCACATACATTCCAAGGTGGCTACAAGATAATGCTTCTGCTGCTTCTTATCACCAGGGGAAACTTCACTCTTTTGCAGGGAGTCCCTCTGTCTCTGGCATTCCTGCTTCCAGCCATCTTAACTCCTTCTGCAGTTGGGCCTTTTTGCCTTGCTTGCCAGATTATTCCTTGATCACAAATTACCACTGCTGAGTAGTTGCAATTTGAATTTCCCCTTCATACAAGTAGCTGAATATCTGATGAGGTACAGGGAACCACTGTACAGCTGCAGCGACCAGGCATAACTTCACTTTTCAGTGAGAGTCATTAAGAAGAAGAGCCAATATTAGTGGTTTGACATGTTATTTTGATGTTCAGTGCTGTTTCAGTGTTCAGTGTTATTTCATATGCTATTTCAAGGGCAATATTAGCTATGTCAATGCAGCTGCCCCTCTCAGTTTAATTCCATATGGTTTTATTGAAGAGAAAATAGAAGAGGGCTATTTCTGCTGTAGAGCATACAATAACAAGAACATTAAAAATGAGTGTGCATCCCACCACAACTAGTCCTTTCAAATTGCTACAGGTTTATAATACATAGCATCTATTTCTTATCAAATATGTATGTGATGCTTCTCTAGAAGTACATTCCAACCTCATCGCAGTATCAGTTGCAATACAGGAATAGGAATGGTATTTTAAAGCCTCTACTGATACAGATATCAGCCTATATAATCTGAAGAAAGCCCATTTAAGCTTATAAATCATACTTGTGATTTTATATACCAGAGTACCTAACTATAGCTACTACATTATTACTATAATGTGGTCTATAAATATACCTTGGGTTTTCTTACTTACAGTTTTGGAATATCTGGGTCTAACACTTGGAACAACACTTGGAATTTTAGACCTGCTCTGAATTTTACACAGGTGCAAAAACATATAAAATTCCTCTATTACTGGAAGCATATTGTTATTCTGATTGCATTACACTGGTACAGTAGCCAGGTTATTCTATAGATAGCCTTCAGAGTTATTATCTTGTTCTACATTCCCCCAAAGCTTAAAAAGACTCAGACTTTTCCATTTTACAGAGATATTTGAGAGTGTACGGTAAAGGAATAAATTGATATTACATAATTGCAATATATGTGCATGTCTGTTCATTGGTAAAACTCAACTGCTATTTTTTCTGGGAAGAAATAATTATTGAGAAGCAAGAAAGCAGGATATCTTTGATTCCTTAGACCAGTGCATTCAGGTACGTTAGAGGCAAATCTACCATGCTCTTTTACAACATTTCATTGATACAGAGCTTTAAAGTTAAGATTTCTATTAAAATAAAACCTCTGAATGCTTTTCTCACAGTGGTGGATAATGAAGTTATAAAAAAAACACTCAGAAAAGTCAGTGTCATAGCAGAAAAGCTAAATGAGCTTTTTTTAATAACAGTTCACTTCAAGGAAGTTTGAACATTTAACACAATAAAAGTCTTCATAGGGGAGAAAAATGAAGAATGATCTCATGCTGAAGTACTTTTAGAAGAAGGTGATCCATCAGAAGAAATGAGTAGCAAGGACTAGATTCTCTTTATGCATAGACTCTGAAGAAGCTTAATGTGAAATTGCCACAGTGGTGACTCTGGTGTATAACCTCAGATTTAAATTAGTCTTGCTACCACTGGAAAGGAAGACAGTATATGCAGTGTCATTTTCACAAAGGTCTTCAGAAGAAATCTGTAGGAATATAGGCACTGGTCTGAGTGTATTTGACTTTTGTACCAAGCAAAGAAGTCAGAACTATAATAACGAATAGAATCAAGTGAATGTATGATATTACAATGAAAAGTCAATACAGTATTTGTAGAATGAAGTCACACCCTTCAAATTTTGAAGAGGTCTTTGATGTCAATGAACTTAGTAAGGTTCATAACAATATATATGGGCTTCCAAAAAAAATTCAACAAGCATTTCTGAGAAATTGGAAAGGTCCTGTCACAGATAAATAGTTGACTGCAAGACTGGAAACAAATGTAGGAAAAAATTATCAAGTCCTATAACGGATGGAGGATAATTATAAGAATCCCACAGAGGTTTGTATAGGGCCTGTGTTGCTCATTGTATTCATCAGCTGTCCAGATCAGGCATGAGAACTGACTGATAGTGACAGCTGATGATGTATAATTATTCAGGCTATTCAAAAGTAACACAGACTGTGAACATCTGAGAAATCATATTGTGAGTCTGACTGACTAGGAAACAAATTAAAAACATAAGAAATTTCATAAAAGCAAGTGTACAGGGAGAAATGTAATCCTAACTAAAGTTATACCACAGCTGACTCAAATTTAGAAACTATCTTGCAAGTACTCCATGCACATGATATCAAATACTTGTGAAAACATCATTCGGCAATGCTCGAAAATGTAAATCGAATGTTAAAATTTACTAGAAAATTAACAGAAATCAAAACCCATTTGTGTCCTGAATATTGTTACATTCAGACTATCCAAGAAAAAAAGACAGCAAAAGAGTGAAGGGAAGGACAATGAAGATGATCAAAGAAAGATTTTTACTAAGCAAACCGTGACAAATGACATCAGTACACACTTGTATATATATGACATAATGATAAAAAAGCCCATGCAGCTTTTACAGTATATATAGGAACATTTACTTTAAACTAGGACTTTTCAGCATGGAAAAAAGAAAGATAGGAGGGATACAAGGGAAATAGATAAAGTAATTAATGATATAGAAAAAAATGTATAGGGAAAATTTGGTTACCATTTCTTATGTTACAAGATGTAGACAATTAATTTCTTAAAAATTTAAAAGAAATAAAACAAATAATAAATGAATATGTTTTTCACATAGTGCACACTTGTATTTTGCATTCCATTGTGGTAGAATGATGTTTATGACAAAAATAAGCAATTCAAGACAATACTATATTAAGTCACTGAAGTCATGGGGAACTATTAAAGCACAGCCATATGGACACAACCTGTAGTTCAGAGAGGACCTACACAACAGATTGCTGCAAGATGACAGGACATGCAAGTAGTAATAACAGCCAACGCTTGTCCTGTTCTCAGATTAAAACTGAACAATCAAGGAGTGTTACTTTCTCCTGTATGTCCAGGGAACACCCAGGAATTTTCAGTTGCAGCAGGAATGGATATATGTGTTTTTAATTTGTTAACACTTTTTTTTCTAGCTACTACTGATTTATCTATTTTTTTTAAAAGACTAGTGGGCCAGTAGCTTGACAAGATGGGAAATTCTGGGGTCTGCCATATGCTGAATGACATCATGCAGTCTCCCACTGGTTTATATTGTACGTGAATTCAACAGAGAATCATTTTTGTTTGCTTATCAAGGTGACCTTTTCTGTCAAACTGCAGGAGTAAATGGGAGAAACAACATGGTGGAACAGTGGTCAGCTAGTATTATGAACCACAACAGGGGGCATCAATGGAATATAACACCTCTTGCCTTACAAAGGGAACTGTGTTCCTCACTGAGACACTGAGGCACTGCGCCATGGAAAATCCTTTTCCATAAGCAAAGCTGATCTTTTGTGTTACTGCGCTCACACCAAAACTTAGCATTTCACTTTCCAAAAAGAATTATAAAAGGAAAGGAATAGATTTTCAGTGCATTCACGTTAATTACTCAGCACCTTGTGCCTATGTTAATTACTTTTGGTGTCGGCATTGTTTATCATGCGCTGTTACTGCAATTGCATATAACTCTGTACAATGTATAGAATCATAGAATCACAGAATCACAGAATGCTCCAGGCCAGAAGGGACCTCTAGGCTCAGCTAGTCTGACCTCCCCGCAGTCAGCAGGGACACCCCCCAACTAGACCATGTTACATATAAAAAGTAACTATATATGGTAGGTTAACATAGAAAGTTGTAGTTTAAATTAAGAATATGTTCTGATACTTCGCTACATGTTCTAAATTTCCTGTTTATGATACATTTCAACATATGAAAAGACAAATTATAAAGTGAAACAGATACATCGTATGCATATATTTCCATAAATGTCTCACCAGAAAGGAATCCAATCCTGCCATTAAACTAACTGGCCTAACAAAAGGTAATGTTGCACAACACAAAAGGAAGTTGAAAAGGAAATATGAGCATCACTAAAATATTCAGGTTAGATACTTGGAACTATTAATGCCATACTAATGAACCACATCAATGAAACAAAATACTAATGGCAAAATAGTAATGGAAAAAAGGCAGTGAAGTAAATGAAATTGACAAAATTAAAATATTTCAAAAAACACATGTCAAAAATTAGAAATCTAGGTCTGTAGTTATTTCTGTGCCTGCCCCTAATCTCTCAAAGCCTCATTCTTATTTTGCATTACGATTATAGAAGACGCAGGGAAGTAGAGAGCTGAAAGTGTGAGGAACTTTCTTCTGCACATCTTTGTTTCTAAACCTTGACATGCTGGCAGATCTGATCTTTACACAAACCAAGTGTCTGCCAGGACCTGAAAGACACAAAGTGATCAATGTTTGAAAGATCTTTCAAAGCCAGATTTAGGGTCATTCCAGTTAAAGGAAATATGTATCACTTTCTGATGTGGTTAAGACTATCAATTCAACTAATACCAAGTTTTAGAGAAAACTGTATAAATTCTATTTTGTACCTGGTGATCTCAAGAACAGTTTTGAAGTTGTCTAAAAAATGTTCTTTGCTACATTCGGTGGAAAAAGAACATTTAATTCTAAAATTCTGCAAGTCTTCATAAGCTGGAAAGCAAAATCACTTCCTCAAGTTCCGTATAAATGTCTCCCAGTGAAATACTAAAATTCTACTTTACTCCAAGGAAATTGCTTTAACACCATGTTTCACGGAGGATAGATGGGACTTGATATTAATGCTGTGCGCTATCAAAACAATGAAGCTGGCTCCTTGTCAGAAACACAAGAGGAAATATACACTGTAATAAAGAAAACTTGTATTTGAAGAGAATTTACTTCTGTACCGCTAAGATGACTTCCATCCACACTCCTCCATCTCCCTTCCTCTAACAAATCACACCAGCCATGAGAGAATCTGATTTACAAGACCACATTATTCATGCCTAAAACCTACTGAAGCCTGTATTCTAAAGAGTCTCCTTAGAATTCAGTTAAAATTTTTTCTCTGAGCAGGTTATAATGTAATTTGTGTGGGGTGTCACTCTTCAGCTTTTGAGTTTATACAAAAGACTCAGACTGGAGCTGAGCATGTGGGAGAAAGGTAAAGAGGAGCATAAACCTGACTGTACCCTATTAGTTAAACAGCCCATAGGGAGATTTATGGTTTCCACACTCTGCTCCTAAAACACCAACTTCTTTATTATTTAAATTACAGAGCAAGATTGTAAATACAAAAACGGTCTCGGAAGTCTGAACTGGAACCCAGGACTCATTCATAGTCTGCAGTCTTCAGCCCTTTGTTTGATAAACGTTTGAGAGTTCTTCTTCCATATAAGTGAAGTTTTATTGGGAAGAATAATGTCTTACTGTTTAAATGCTTACATTCTTTATTGGTTCTGGCATTGTGACAATTACATGTTTCTTGTTCCTTTTATCTTCTCTCTGGTTTTGAATCATTACTGTGCCTCTCTAATCTAAGACTGTAACTTTTAGTAATGCTGCAGTTCTATTACCAACAACTATAATTGGAATTATGTCTCTATCTATTTAATAGTGTTGTTTTTCTTCCCTGATTCTTCTGCAAATCAATATTAATGAGAATATTTAAATCTACAAAATCTGCACTTAGTCTATTTGAGGTATTAGATGAAGCTTGCAAAGCTGTTCTCTTATTCAGTTTCTCCTCCTGACTTAGTCAAGTTAAAACCATAGAAAAGTGTCAAGTTTGTGATTTATTCTCAAAGCTTTTAGCTTTAATAGCCCCATGCTCTGTGTTAAATTATAGGGTTTTTTTGTGAAGTAATAAACGTATATGCTGCTGACATGCATAGGAAAAAAATTCACTATTTGAGTGAATGTCAGATTCTTAGATAGAGTAAGAGAAGGGACGAAATGTGGAAAATACTTTTAATAAGTACTTTTGCAGGGCTTTCCCCTCTGCCTTTAATATCTCTCTTCTTTCTAAGAAAAAGAAGCAACAAAACAAACAAAAAAAAACCCAAAAAACAACCCAAACCCCAAAGACTTCAAAAAGTAAACTCTGCTTTTTCTGAATCCTCTTTTTTTATCTTTCTGTTTCCTTTTCCTATCTGCAGGAAATACAGTAATCCTTTATACATACAAGTGAGAAATTACTGAAAAGTATTTCAAAAGCAGGTAGTTTGTTATTTGAAAAGAATCTTATCCAGCAAGTTTTTTCCAGGCGAGCTATTCTATACCCATGCAGTGTTGTCTTTCTTGCATTTAGAGATTCAGAGATTGCCACGGCAAATGCTACTATTAGAAAAATGTTTCTCTCATCTGAGAAAGATCTTTGTTTTTTGAAGGACATTTTTACTATGCTTATTTAAGCAGCACTTCCCACTAATGTCTTTAAGCCTGTCTTCATGAATCTTTTATCCATTTACAGCTAATTCTTATTTGTTATTTATTTATGAAATAAATAATACGCAGAGACCCCACTAAAAATTTTGATTTAGTATACACTTAATTTAAAAGAAATTCAAATCCGTCCTCAGAAGATTATAGGACCAATTCTCCAAAACATTATTTACGCTACTTTCAGCCAGGCATTTACTTCCCTTAGGTGGAAGGGGATGGTTTATGCACAATGCTGACCATAGCCAAAATCTTTGAAGGATCCAGTCTTTATTTAGAAGTGAGAATGAGAGAGAAAGTGCTGTGCAATGACCTGTAATCTGAGGTTGACATTTTTGGCTATACCTAAACTAGCCATCATTATCCTATCACTTCCCATTGTCATGTTGCCTTTTAACTTGGTATAGTGATTGTGTTACAGCATGGTGAGGAGACTTAAGCAGCTAAATAAGGATGTGAATATTCCTTTTCTCATGCTTTATTTCTCAAGGATTCTTCTACACATACTGCAAAGAGGAAGAAGAGGTAGAACCTACCCTCCAGAAGCATAATTTGAACAACTAAAGTAAGTTTCTTACTGAACTTTCTCTTCATTGGCTCCTATTGATATGTATAATTAGTCTTATTTAGCTAAGTCAGAGTAGAGCAAGAAGAACAACGAATGCTAATACTGATAGTGAGCCCACAGAAAGTTTTAAGCCATAGCAAGAGAAAAGCAAGTACTTAGAGATAAGCAACACAGAATAGCAGGAGATCCAAAGCTAAAGAAAAAGGACATTAACAGGGGAAAAAAGAATTTATAGAAAGGCTATTGAAGGGAAGCTCTAAGCCAGAGGAGAATGAGAAAGATTCTGGGCAGCTAGGAACTATTGATCAAAAATAATTTCCAAGATATGAAGGAGCTAAGGACTCAAAATGCCTGTAAGTTTTCTTGGTTTGCTGACATCTCTACAAAGTTATTCAGTAAGCAAAACCAGGCATGCTCAAATAACCTTTGTGCTCCATGAAGCTTTCACCACATGAATTGGAAGATGTACCATTCTTTCACATTCTCTGAGCATTTGAAGGAACATTCAGGAAAAAAATGAAGATATTTGAGAGATGTTATTAGTAGAGTGCCCTAACTTCTTGCTAATCCCAGTAAGCTAAGGGACTTGTGAGTTTCTGTGCTATGTGTTTTGGGAAGTATTCAGTAAGAGAAACTCAAGCATATCTATGATACTTCTCTTCCCCCAGTACCTGACTTCTAGGCAACATAGTTTATAACTCAAGAGAGTAGTACAAAAGGAGCTAGTTTCACTATGAAATCTCCTGCTCGTTTGCTTTCTCCAAACAGTTGCAAAGACAGGATATGACAGAAGATTCCTTGGCCTCCACTCCTTCATGCATGATGTCCTAAATAATGAACAGATACAGTGCAGTGGAGGCATCCAGGGCATATCCATGGAGAAAAGAGGTCTCTATTCACCTTTAAGGTTAGCTGCAGGAAGTATGATCTAGCTCTTGGATTTTATTTAGTTAGCTATTTTTTAGGAATGCCATTTGGTACAAATGTTACTTTTCCATTTATTTCAAAGAGCATGTTATATTTTTGAGCCCTAATTGAAAGCATACAGTTTACATTTCGAGTATTTTCTATTCCCCTGTCCTAGTAACAGTCTGTTTTCTATTAGAGTCTTAAGTGCATCATTGCATTTAACTGCTGCTGTGTGTTACAGATAGTGGGGCCTGGAAAGAATGGTCGCGCACAGGTAGCAGCTGATAAAGTATATAATTGGTTTACTTCCTGAGACTCAAAGGTTAGTAAACTTGCTTTCTGGTCTCTTGGAGGCTGTAAAAAATGTTTCACCTTATTTCAGTGGTTCAGTAGCAGTACCCATCAGTCATATTTTTATTTATCAATATATCACAAAGTGGCAAGATTTCTTAAGTTACAGGTCATGCAGAACATATCAAAAAAGTACAACAGCAACAAGTAAAGGTCTGCTTCCCTAGAAGACTATGAAAACTGTGCATTTATTTGTCCAGGTAAGGTTAAAAAATAATGGATAGAAATCCTTGGGTTTGTAAAATTCTAAATATTTCCAACTATTCTGTAGGGGGCAGCAGAATCTAAACAAGATAAATATTAAAGTTAGGACGTAGGGGGAACAGAAACACCAAATTGCTTGCTTTTTACTGTATGTAGATAACTAGTAATGTACCTTAATTGTTACAAAATTAGCAACATTCCCTAATTATTATTCTTTATACTAACAAACACATTGCGTGCATTTCTTTTTATCTAATCTCTTATTTTATATACAAAAGTACTGAAGCTGAACAAAAACAGTGAGATAAAATTAACACACAAATTGTTTTTTCCTCCCTTTGGGCAGAAAAAAATGCAATTTACAAGGAAAATACAATTATATATAAATATTTATGAAACAAAAAAAAAGTCAAACAACCTCAGTGGGTTTTTGTATATGTGTGAGGTAGCAAAAATAATACCAAGTTAGACTATTTGATTCATTATTAACATTTTCACTACATCCCAATGGGAACTTATTCTGGAAAAGGAACATTTTCCTATTTGTTATTGTTCATAATTAATTTTTAAGTGGCAAGCTACAGCACGAATAAAAGAAATTTAGTTTTTAATTAACCAATAATACAGATCAGTTCTACTTTTTCTGTCATGAAAATAGTGGAATTAAAGGTACAATACAAACCCGACTATGCACAGTAAGGTTTTAGTAGAAAGAAATTAACAAAGTGAAGGGAATAAATTGTTGTCTTTATTATTCTCTGCCAAGAATACACTCTGGTCATAGGTTCAAATGATATGACTCTAAGTAAAAGGTAACATTTTTCATTTAATGAGACATCTAGTTCAACCCTACTTGAATGGCTGGAGAGCATCCTTGAGGAAAAGGACTTGGGAGTGGTGGTGGATAAGAAGTTCAACATGAGCTGTCAGTGCCCACTGGCATCCCAGAAAGCCAACTGCATCCTGGGCTGCATCAAAAAAATCATGACCAGCAGGTCATGGGGGGTGATTCTACCCCTCTACTCTGCTCTCATGAGACTCCACTTGGAGTACTGTGTCCAGCTTTGGAGTCCTCAGCACAGGAAGGACATGGACCTGTTGGAATGGGTCCAACAGAGGGCCATGGAAATGATCAGAGAGTGGAGCACCTCTCCTTTGAAGGCAGACTGAGATAGTTGGGGCTGTTCAGTCTGGAGAAGAGAAGGCTCTGGGGAGACATTATTGCACCCTTCCACTACCTGAAGGAAGCTTACAGGAGAGATGGAGAGGGACCCTTTGTCAGTAAGTGTACTCATAGGATGAGGGGTAATGGTTTTAAATTGAAAGAGGGGAGATTTAGATTAGATACTAGAAAGAAATTGTTTACTGTGAGAGTGGTGGAACACTGGAACAGGTTGCCCAAAGAAGTTGTGGAAGTCCCATACCTGGAAGTGTTCAAGGCTAGGTTGGAGAGGGCTTTGAACAACCTGGTCTACTGGGTGATGTCCCTACCCATGGTAGGGGGGCTGGAACTGTATGATCTTTAAGGTCCCTTCCAACTCTAGCCATCCTATGATTCTATGATTCTACTTAATCATGTGACCTGAAAACTGTAGAATAAATTATCTTTCACTCTTACAGCAGTGGGTCTTCAACAAAATTTTTTGACTGTATAGCTGACGATAATTAGGTGTAAGGAGTATCTGCATCTCATATTCTTCTGTTTTAGTCTTACTATCCTGCTTTGCAGAGTTTTTTGCAAAAGAATGTATTAGAGTTTCAGTGTTTGAGTTTTCTGGGTTTTATTTATTTATGCATCACTAAGTTGATGAGAGATTTCTGAAAATCCTAATGAGAAGTTGATAAGATTATAAAACCTACCACAATTTAAAACCGACAGCAGCAACAACAAAGTTATACGTAGTAAAATATTCTCAAGGTGACACTATGGCTAAAGCCAGTTTACTGACACTTTTTCAAGCGTATGAATCAGTGTAGATTTCTGCACTGCAACATAGCATAAACATCTCAATCATAAATTAAAACAAAAATATTAAGTAGTGATCTACCTACAAAATGACAAACAATGGTAGCAACATGCAAAGGGAGGCAGCTACAAATGTTTGTATCTCAAGTGTCTGATACTGAGATGACTGCTAAACAGCCTTCCTCCACCTATTGTAATATGATTTTTTTTCATTGAAGCAGAAAGCTTTCTTTCTCTCATACTGCTGAAGTTGAAATAAAATACTAAGCTGCTTTACATTACAGTCATTTTCTAGTCCAAGGCAATTATAGCAAACTTCCGAACATTTGTGGAGTATGAGCATAATCATCACAGCAGATTTTAGTTTCACTCACAGAACAGGTATTTATCCAGCCATAAATGAACTTTGAAAGGAATTAACAGAATGAAACAATTTCCACAGAGCAAAGATAACATTTTCTCCCTACGTATCTTGTATAAGATCAGGCAGACATAGACACTGTAGGCCCAAATGTGTTTTTTAGTGGGTGTTTGGTGTGAGCAGAGTGAAGCGCTGAAACCCTTGAAGCCCCCTATTCTTTAGTGAGAACAGATATAAATTCTTCTCCTCATTCCCAAAATGTGACATTCCCTGAGCTATCAAATTTATATGTAAGTACCTTATTCAAGGACAAATCTGTGTCTTAGAGAAAATTATAATTTGAAGTGTTACTAAGATTTCCAATACAGAAAAATCTGAATTATCTTTAAATTATTGCATTAGATACAATGGCATGCTTGTATTAAAAAAAAAAAAAAAAGTGTGCTTTATTTACATGTAGCATAAATATTTCTATTCAGAATTTAAAATCAAGATAAATATGTAAATGGGACAAATGAGACTTCTCTAATCTCTAAAATTATTTCACTTTTATTTCTTTTTCCCCCGTAGATCTTGGGGATTACTGAAGGACTGGACACCCTATTTCAAAAATCTTAAAGACTAGATAAAAAGATTATGATGATGTTGTTTCTACTACCAGATTTTTTCCTTTGGACTTGAAAAGTTTCTTTCTTTTGTCTGGTATGTAAATCCTGGTAAAATCTGATCTAAGAAAAAGATAATTTTTTTCAGTTTGCATATTTTAAAGACAGAAAGGGGCTAAACAGACATCAGCAATGATTTCCTGCTAAACATATTTCATAATCAAATTAACAGAAAGCTGTTATATAGATTGGCCTATATATATAGAATATATATAGATCTATATATATTGTTATATAGATATAGTTAAGAACTCAACTTCCTCCTGCTCTGCCCACAGTAAATGTTTTCTGGTCATCAAACTTCCTCATCTTCTAAGAATCACATACAAGCATTTATGTATGGCTGATTGGCACAAGGCTCACTACATATTTCTAAAAGCCATGGGCAAGGAAGGTCTCTACAGTCTGGTCATATACAGGAGACACATGGGCCCTGTTAAGGGTTTGTTTGTGCCATTGTAGGATAGCAGTGGGCTAATCGTCAAAATTTACAAGTCCAAACTTACTGTCCCTGTTACATCACTTCCTTTCATGGGAAGGAAAGGACACGTGGCTTCACCATTATTTACCTTTTTCCCCCCACCCCCCATCTTATACTTAATTAAAAAAGTTGCAAGGTGGTTCTCTACTGATCAAGTGTTCCCTTGCAGGTATGTTTTTGCACAGGGGTTGTTGCTTCTGTTAATGCTCTTCTGTCTGCCCAGGACTAAAATACAACAGAAGGAACACAAATGAGATACATTGGTTTCATGAGAGCCATATTCAGCTCCCTTAAGAGCTATAATTTGAGCACTACTGCCTTAGAACATCGTTATCTAAGGCCATAAGTTTTCTGTATCTTGTTAGAAGGCCAGAGTATGCATTAAACAGTGTTCTGCTTCAAACTCTTGAAATAGAAATTCTTGACCTAGAAATTAAAAAAAAAAAACAAAACCAAACAAAAAAGCAAAATTAAATAGTCACAGACATTTAATTTTTTTTGAATTTTGAAATAACTAACTTGTTTCATGGCAAGGAAAGACTTCTTTGTGAATTTCTAATACTGGTTGGGAGGATTTGTTTCAAAACTATGTAAAAAATGCACCAAAAGGGAGAAACCTTTTTTGTTTAACCTGAAAATGAAGTGTCAGCATAAAGACATATTCACAGTGACTTTATCTTCCAAATTTCCAAAAGAATTTGCTTTAAGCAATATATTGGTGATTTTAGAAAACAAGATGTTGTATGTGAATTTAAGCTTGTATTTTTTTAAAACGCTGTCTTACTTCACTGAGAAATAGGGGTTATTGTGGCTTATACAGATAGCTTTGAAAAAAAGAAGATTACTAAACTAAACTTATCTAAGTATATTTTACCTATCTTCACCTCATTTGTGAATATGTGCAAGATAAATGTAGCTCAAGTAGTCAATTCAATTTTGTCTCAATTTCTTATGTGTAAATATACATTTTGTGTCACACAGGGACATTTCAGGGGTTGGACTAGATGACCTTTAAAGGTCCCTTTGAACCCAAATGACTTTATGATTCTCTGATTTGTATTAAAATTATTAGGTGATCTGATACCACTGTAGTAAGTGATCTACAAACACCTTAGAAAACAGATACTTGTTTAAAAAATAAATTAAACCTTGTCTCATATTTATTATTTTCTGAATTTCAAAACCTCTGAAAATATTTTTTTTTGCTTTTTTGACTGATATTTCAGTAGTCACAAGAATGATATCTCTCCACACCCCTGGACCTGTGAGAAAACCATGAAATGTTGTGCATAAATGACGTTATACAATTTGTTTTAATGTTGCAATAATACATAGCTTCTTTGATTTGGTTGTTTGAGGATTTTTTTGCT
>VXBJ01004321.1:312280-324935 GCA_013400055.1 Nycticryphes semicollaris | reverse complement strand
TAGAGGTTCAGTATAGGTTGTTCTACTTGTGTCCTTTAAAGATCTTTTAGCATATTACCTTGCTGTATCCCTGGATAAATAAATATATATATAAGTACTTTATCTATTCTTTAAACACACTGCTTTCATTATTATAATTCCTCAGTGTGAAAAAATATCTGGAGATTTCAATTCACTCATTCCAAATGAAATGTCTTTGAGGATGGTATCTGATAGAGGCACATCTCACTTGTATATTTATGATACACTTGGATTCATCCCCTCTATTTTCCAGCAAAGAATGGGCTTGCAGCTGTTGCAGCTTGAAGTCTTGTAAATAAATTGTGTGATGTGAACTACCTAGCATATCTTCCCTTGCCAAAGGAACAGCTTATTGTACTACCATAAATAGATCAAGCATCTCTGGAGAGGACATAGGTTTTCTTAAATGCTTGGAAAGCTTTTTTGCTCTCTCTCTGACTTAGTTCTTCCCACTGCCAGCAATATATTTTACAAAAAGAAACCCCAACAACCAAACCCAAAACCAACTGGATAATTAAACTCCACAGTAACTCCAGGCTTTTGAAGATTGGTCTTCTGTTGTGTTTGTTTTGAGTATTGTAACTATTAGGGAATGCAACAAAGATATATTTCCGTGTGATTTATGCCTAATGCTCTAATATTCACTTGAGGTCCACTTCAAAGTTCTTTAAGGCCATATTCTTAATGACTTCAAGAGCCACAAGTTCTAATAAACAAAAGTTTATTACATAAGCATGCACAATAGAGAATGTAGGGCACACTTAAAATAAAAATAAAAGACAGTGAAAAGAAGTATTTTTTAAAATTTATTTTGCTTCTGGGAGTGTATATTTATTTTAAAAGCATTAAAAATAGCAACTGGCAAGTAAAAACAAAATAGGAAAAGTGAACACAGCACCTTGGGACATGGATATGTATGTTCTACTAAAATTCAAAAGTGTAAAAACAAAATTCTGCCCTGGCTAAGTCAGATCAGTTTTCATTCAAGTCAATAGACATTGTGAGTGAAGATCTAAGGCAAATTTTTTTTTGTAAATTTGTCTCTGTCCTACCAAGACCCAGTGAAACATGAGAGCTATTCACATCAGGATGATCAAAACAAGTACCCCAGGACCTAGAATTAGTCATCGCTACTCCCCATCACGAACTACTCTTCCTTAGGGTTAGCTTAATACATTATATATAACACATAGCTCACAGAACTGACAATGACCTACATAATCAATCATTACTGTTTCCATTTTTGTTATATTGCTCACACAAGGAAGAAAGAAGGTTTCACTTGCTCCTGGCTTTATATGAAGATCACTGAAATTCATGGAAAACTCCCACTGATTTCAGCTGGAGCTGTATTGGCCCTGGATGAGCAGTGTATGACATCTGAATAGCTTAATGCTGCACTACAAGACAAAAGTGTGGCCCACTGATGCTGGTGTTGCTTTTCTGCCAGGATCATTCCCAATTTAGGGCTGCTGCCAACCATCCTCAATGCAGCAGTTGTAGAAAAGCAGAGACAGGGTATGGGAATGATTCTCAAGGAGCCCCTTGGGTGAATAAGCTGCAGAAGCACCACTGAGCTGGAAGCATCCGCTTGAATCAGAGTAGCTCCAGAGAGCTCAGCACAACTGGAGGAAGCAGGGAGTGGGTGGTTGGGAAGAAGAAAGAGCAGAGGGAATAATGGTGAACAGAGCTAAATGTTTCTATTTCTTCCATGGGCAAGAGATATACTGGATGGTGCGCTTTTTGTAGTGTGCGTATGTGAAATTGTTGACTCCTGCTACAAACAAAAACTATACAGCTTTTTAAGTTGCCCTTTAGGTTTTCAGTAAAAACCATGACTTTTGTAAAACCTCAATTTATGTGTACAGATACATTGTTTATTCTGTGGGCTTGTGGTATGGGAACCCCCATTCCAAAGTGGTTTTATTTGCTTCTAACTTTTTTTGGTATGTGTTTCTCTGTACCTCGGTTCAAATCTTCAGTCCTGGAGCACTGAATTCTATTCATAGATGCTCTCTCCATTCAAATTATCAGAAAAATAGAGTTTGTGTTCTAAAAAGGGAAAAATGTTCCATATAGTTTAGAAAAAAGTGCTTGAAAACTTCTTAATAATTTACTTTTCCTATTTCCTCTTATTCTGAATAATCTACCTGATTGATATAATTATATTCTGTTCATGAAAACTACAGCTTGCATTTGTTCAGTAGAGACTTATTGAGTTTCAGAGGAAAATCAAAGAATTATTTTTTTTTCACTCTACATATTCCAGATCACAGACACAGTAGGTGGATGGGACTTTTCTCATAACTGCTATTTTTGTTGCTTTGGTCTATAGAGTACCAGGTAGGAAAATCAAAATTTTGGATCTGCAGTTTTAAACATTCCCCTGTGGTCCACCAGCACTAAAATTATGACGCAGAGGTAACAAAATAGAGCCTTTGGTATATGGAGAGAATTAATACATGGAGCCAGAGGCCTCAGAGAGAGGGGATTCAGCAGGAACTGAACACAATGTGTGAGCCAAAACTTGAAGGAATAAAAGGATTTTAGTTCTAATATGAAACTGTAGCAGGAAAGCTAGGCCTGAAACAAGAAGAGGGGATAGAAAAAGGATTAATTCAGGGTCAGATGAAAGAGAAACCAAATGTTTAGTATACTCTGTTCTCCAGGACATAACATACAGCTCTCTCTAGTGAGGTTCAGTGCTCCTCTACAGTCAACATATTGGCTAATATTGTGTGTCTATTCTAACTTGTCTATGCAGAGAAAGGAAACCCACTAGTGATATCAGTTAGTTCATTAGCTCAAAGAACACAGGTATGTATCATGGTCTACAAACTTAAATCATTCATATGATCCATGCAGTCATTAGCATTGATACACTGTGTGCCATGCATCTAAAACCCTGGAGTTTAGAGTTTGTTTAAAAGATTTGAAAATCAGAGACAGATAGTCCATGTTAAAAGTATTCACATATTAAATAGCTGTCATATTTCATGACATGCCAATATTACTGAATCCTTATTTAGGTCCCTTGTATATGTTTCATCATACAGAATATAACTATAGTGGTTAGTTTTTTCCTCTGTTATGCAACAGAACCCATTGGTATTTGAAACACAACATGCTTCTTTAACAGTGATGAAGGAAATGAAGGAGGTTAATATCTCTAAGACCCCTCCGCTGCTTGAGCTACATGCAATACTAGTATCCTGGAGAACAGGACACTGTCATGAATTTCCTATGAAATGCTGGAACAGGTATCTTAAGCCTGACTTTTCCTTTCCCTCCGTCCTCTCATACACACACATACACAGAGGCACTATTTTCCTTTTCTCTCACATATGAAGTAGGCAGGCATAGGCAAGCAGAATTGCTCAGGGAATGTAGGCAGTGAATCCAGAGAAGTAACACCAAGGAGGCTGTGTCTTAGAATGTCTGTAACTAAAGTGGCTGCCTATACCCTGATATAAATATTCAGCATACAAAAATAAAATTGAAATAAACGATAGCTGTGCTCTGAATATAGATTACGATATAAAGCAGATTCATTCTCTGAGCAGAATATGAAAATATTAAAAAACAACTCACATGCTTGTTAATAATTTTAAAATTCTCAAACATAGTAGTGGAGAACAATATATGAGAGTCTGTGACTACAGAAAAGGGCATTTTTCCCATATAGAAGGTGAAGCTATACACTTCGTACAAGGAAAATATGAAATCTGAACATATTCCACGTGATTGTACCCTGTTTATGCGGACTACTGAAAGAATAGCATGAGAAATGTGCAAATGATTATACAGTATTTTTCTGTCTAGTACTGATCACAAAGTATGGAATCAGACTGGGTTAGTAGAAAAAAAGTATCTGTTTCTTTTCTATTGGCAGCCTATCTTTTTTCTTTTGATAGAAGAGTGAAATATTGTGGCAAAACCCTGCATAAATTGCAGTCTTCTGTCTCTCCTCTCTTTTCCTTCTCTTCCCCTTCTTTCCCTCCCTTCCTCCTTCCTCTCCTCCCCTCCTTTTCCCTTCTCTCTTCTCCTCTCCTCCTTTTCATTGTAGTTGTAAAAGTACTGATTGCATAAAAATAATTTCTTAAATTGAAATATATTTTAAAAATGCTTTATGGTCTTAGGTTGCTTATACTTTGTTTTGTTTGACTAAGAGGGAGAGCAATAACAGGACTGTTGATGAGTCTAGCTTAAAGAGAAATACAATTATCCTCATCATGTTATTGAAGATGAGTTCACTCAGAACTCTGGTACCTACTTCTTGAGCTATTGCAGGTTTATATTTTAATTAACTCATGCATGACTTTCAGAGAAATCTATATTTCAGTTTGGATTCCAGGGGGAAAAACATTTCAAAGTTACTGTGTGATTATAAAAGCTTGAAAGTTTAACACTCCTTAAATCATTCCTTATATCTAAAGTGGGGGAAGTACAGTTTTCATTACCTGTTCCTGAGAAGTTCAGGAAGTTAGATTGGATCTGGTCCTCAGCTTTGCTATAGACCTGCTGAAGAGTTGATTTAAAAGGACATAAGCAGTAGATGTTTATGTTTTATGTTTATATTTTCTGTCCTAAAATTATCTATCATGATGCTATTTCAAAACGTTCTAAACAAAACCCTTCTAGAACACCCAAAGTACTGCTGACAGTACATAAATTTTCACCTCGGACAAATAAAGAAAGATCCTCAGTGATTCTCTCAAGAAAATCTTTTGAGACTTCACAATACATCCATTCTGCCCTCTTTCTTGAACTCTATCCATAATTTTAAAAGAGGAAAATACTCTTCAAAACAATTGCTTCACACATTTCAACATTTCCTTCACCTGTGGATGATTTTAATGAGCAAAGCTGAATTAGAGGTAAGTTTCTTATAATAAAGTGAACCAAATTTTATCACCTTGTCATGACTAGTTCTACTGACTTCAGCATCTAATATATGATATTTATTATGTAGTTGTTTAATCAGCACTGAGCTGAAACGTGCTTGAATTTCTCAACCCACATTTTAGATTTGGGATTTGACATGATAACAATGATTCAGATGAACTTGCAACTTTTAGGAAGAAGATAGGGAGAGAACAGCTTTGATAAACAGTAGTATAACTTGTATCTGAAAATAAGTGTTCTAAAACCTTCTTTAGCATAAATCTGCAAAAATCAAGATAAGGGTTAGAAAAGCAGTGTGGAAAATTGATATACAGTCTTAGAGTAACTTTAAATCTCTGTAGTCCAGATATCATAATTTTATTGCACATTTAGCTAAAGTTAAGTTCTCCCAGAAAAAGCTCTAGTGTGAAGGCTAAAGATGTTAAAGTCAATTTGAATCCACTGACTTTTCTTTGTGGAGATGTGGGATCCTCAGCAAAAATGGTTTTGCAAACACAGTGTAAGTGTGTAAGAGGGTGCCTCATCTGAGATTCACATTTTGTAACAAAATGTGAATCAGCTGTTTAAAGAAGACTTCATCCACTTCCTTACTCTAATTAGGTGCTTTGTAACAAGCTCTCACTATGACATCACCTTTACCAGACTCCTCTGATCCTGACTCATAAACTTTCAGCCAATCTGTTCACCATCCCACAAGAGATCTTCATACATCCAAGCAGTTCATTCACATAAAAGGCACATTCACCTCACCTTCCTTGCCCATCATTCTTTGTTCTCATCCATCATAGCATCCCAGCCACGTGAGCTGTCCCACCAGCTCTCATTTATTCTGGTAATTTCACAGTTCTATGACCTCATGATGGGTTGTAGTTCCTCCTGCATGTTTCCCAAGCTGCAAGCATTTGCATACAGATGTTTGAGTTGGTCTTCCTTTAAAACTTTTTGATCATTCTAAGGTCTCTTATTTGGATATCTCTGCTCTTTATTTTCCATCTGCATCCATTGTTTCTTCACTAACTTTGGCTTATAGTTTCTCACCCATATGGCTAAGTGTAACAGAGAATATAGATGCAGATGTCACTTTTCAGTGCACTGAAATGTACAGGGCATATTTTTTACTCAGAACAAAAGAAAAAAAATAAAAAATAAAAAAAAAAAAAAAAAAACAAACAAAACAAAACAAAACAAAAAAAACCCCAGGTCTTTAAATTGCTTAGTAGCAATCTGGTGCCCCTGATATCTGGCAGCATCTGTGCTAATGCAATCAAAGCCGGGCCAGTAATCTTTTAAACAATTTAATTGAAGAATTCCATTGTGCCCTCAAAGATACTAGGCACTATTATACTGCCTCTGGACTTGCCCATTCATGAGTTATTAATGTCACTGGAAAATTCTTATATTTCAATAATCTCTTATTCTTATATATTACTGTGAAGGATGAAAAAGAATGAATGGAGAAAATAAAATTATAGCAGGAAATAAATGATTTATATCTGAAAGTTAAATGTGGCAAAATGGGAGAGAACACAGAATGTTTCATGTAAAGGCAGAAAACAATGAAATCTCATTTTTTAGTACATGATATTTTGTCTTTTCCCTGTAGGATAGACCAGAAGTGCATGAGAAAGATGAAAATGACTGCCAATTTTTAATACACAGGTTGGAAAGAGTCAAAATAACAGCATACTCCAACTCTCACATAAAAGAGAAAATACTAGCTTTCAAATACTTCATCTAAGTGACAGAGCTTGTATTATCAAAAGGTACTTGAATCTATTAGGGCACCTTTGAATTTCATGCTTATCTAACAGTCAATGCTAACTCGGTTAACTTGGCAAAGTTAGATGGTTATTGCACTCATTACCACAAATTACAATGCAAATTAATATTATTCCTGCTACATATATGTTATTTAACAAGTGTTATAACAATTTCACAAATATACAGTAGGCAAAAACTGTTCTCATATGATTCTCTATGATTCATACTATCAGAAAAAGCCACCTCCAGAATGAAAATGTGTGCAACTGCACGACTGTGAAAACACTAGCTCTACTTGTCTTTCCTTTAAAAACACTCCTTTAAAAACTGTACACAGCAAAAACATCTTCTAGGTCCCTCTCCATCCATGTCTCCCTTAATCTTTTCATTCATTTCTGTCAGCTGACCATAATCTTAATGCCATCACCAGCAAAAGTATTTTTGTCTTCCTCATTCTGTCTAAGATCTCTCTTGACCCTAATTTTCCACTCTGCGTGGATTCTTTCTTGAGTTAAACAGTTTCCCACTTCTTAGTCTCCAATGACATTCAGTCCTGTACAACAGTGACTTTGGTTTTGCAGTATATTTACTCTTGGGGTAATATAGTTTGTCTTTTCCTTATTCTACTCCTTCTTATGAATATGAGGATATTTTATTGTCTCTTCTGAACTATGACTATTTATCACAGAATCACAAAACATCAGGTTGGAAGGGACCTCAGGGATCATTTGGTCCAACATTTCTTGGCATCTGAAACCCTGAATATTTCTTTTTACTATAACATTTTTACTCCTCACAAACTATCATGACATTAATTACATCTTATGCAAAGGATTATATTCATAATATTACTACACTTATAATTTTTATTCATAACTGAGGATTTACTCCTTTTTCTCAAGTAACTTCTTATACTCAGATCTTGTGTGGCTTAGTGTGTGATTGACATCAAATAATCATTGAAGAGGCTCAAGCCAAATCCTTTTGCTTATGCTAAGGAAAGAATCTCAGGAAAGGTCACAGCCAATATGGAGTTTCATCTGCTATAAAATTCATTCAGTACTGATAAACTAATTATGTGAAAAAGCAGCTGGATTCATTATTTCCTCTCTATTTAAGGAACCTTTGCTAGTATCTTCAGTGTTTCTTAAAAAAATCTTACCTTTACTTAAGGCTGATGATGTGTTATCAATAATACATACCTTTATCACTTCATGATGAATCTATCAGCAACCAATATACCTATGTCAATAAATAACAGAATACTGTACCTTAAAAAACCCAAGATTTTTTTCCTTTGTTCCAGATTTATATATTCTATGTCAACTCTGAAAGCACGAGCTTGTGATGTTTAACGGATTATCTAAAGCTTCAAGATAAGATTCATGATCACTATTTCCATTCATCATGATGAAATGCTCATTGGAAGGACCAAATAAACTAACAGAAGTTCAAACATGTAAGTTTAACATGTTTTACTTCAAATAAATGTGAAAGATTATAATTCTTCAATCTTCACTTCTTTTTTACATAGTAGCATTAATATATACAGTGTTGACATTATTTATCATGATTTATGATCAGAAAAAAGAAGACAGAGACAAAAATTTTCATCTTTTATCTGTAGAAAGGATATTTAATACTTGAGCTAATATTTAAGATCGTTGGTAGGATTGTCACTGTTACAACAATTATTTTTAGAGGAATCTTCTACTGGAACTCCATAGTTTGTACATTCAGAATAAAATGTATTGATCTTCCTTGTCATCTACTCCTGAAATCCCATGACTGAAATAATTTCCTATTATGATTCTGAAATATACCAAAAAGTATTCATGTGGGATGCTGGTGAGAAATAGACTGGTGAGCTTGGTATCAAAGTGGTGTGATTTCTGTTTCAAATGTTCATTTATACTTTTTTTTAACCTTGTCGATATCCTTTCAGGTAAGTTTAGGAATTCTAGCTTTTATGACTCAACTCTTGTATCTGTCATCTTCTTGAATCACAAAAAATCATGATTAAATCAGCCCCACATACTTCACAATTGTTTCAACATCAAGTGCAATAAAATACACATTGCATGAAGATCCATATTTTATGTGCCAAATATTTCAAACCAACTTTAACACTAATGAGTCTATTACCATTTTTTGGTACCTTTTTTTACTCTACTGATACTTCTGGAATGAAGACCATCCTTTGTAGAACCCAGTTTCCCGTATTCCTGTATATTTTTTTTTTCACTTTCTACTTTCAGTAGCAAATATTTTACTTTTTTTTTTTTTTCCCTGTTTGCATTTGTCTGCTAATTCAGTGCTCTCAGTCAGTCCTTAAAATGCAGGACCTTAATTAAAGCAAGACCTTTCTGTTTTCTGCCTTGTATATTTTCACATTCCTATAATTCTGTTCTGCACTTTGTGTATATTGTATAAGGAATCTATTATATAAGATAAAGCTGTATTGCCATAAATAAAAGTAAAAAATAAAAGTAAAAAATAAAAGGTTAACAGTGAAAAATTTATATCAGACACAGATCACTAAAGAACTGAGCATTCAAAATATTTTTGCAAAGGATGAAAAGTGTAAAATCCACCTGTTCAGAAACTCGAATAAGAATAAGTAGCCTATGGTTAAACAGCCTGTTTTTTGCAACCTTGATACACAAGCTTATTATAAAACACTTCAAAAACTCAGAATGAAGAACTACAAGGCTACTTAACATTTCTAACAGGAATTATTAAGGCAGCACAGAAAAGCAGACAGAAAGAGTAAAATTTCTGTAAGCAATCTAAAAAAAAAGCCAACTAACAATATTTGAAACAATTCCATGTGAGAAATGGGAAGATGAAAAACTAAATTTCAGAAAGATTATTGAAAAGTAAAAATTAAGTAGATGCAAACAAACATATAACAGCCCATTCCAAAATAGTAATCAGGAATGGTAAGAAATAATTAGTTAATTAAAAAAAAACCACAGTATTTTTATAGTAAACATAATCACAGAACAAACATTTCACAAAGGGAAAGAATTAAAGCTATGAACAATCCCTGAGAAAATCAGGTCATATGCTTTAAATCCACAGCTGCAAATTCAACACTTTTTAAATAACACAATTAAATAGAAACATTACTTGAAAAGTTCAATTTTGTTTCTCCCTATGCACAACAATATGTATTGGAGTTTTGTTGAAAGAATCATTGTTACAGGCAATGTTTCTAGTTGACTCAGTGAAAATTTGACTTATGCAAAGCTTGTTGAATGGTTTGTTTTGAATGTGAGTATAATTCACTATCACTCTGTGATTTGTTTTGTCTTCTCCAGTAATAGCTGGGTCTCAGAGATAAGCCAGCTATATGGAACTGATCAATATTTTGTTCTAGATGCTCACACATTTATTTCCTTGTGGATTGCTGCTGAAATATGAAGAATTCACACTGTGTTTCCAAACTGGATGAGTAAGTCTAAGAATAAAGTTCTTGTGTACAGACTTACATCAACAAATATTTGGTAGTTTTGTAAATACTTTTTATGGTTTGTCTTCCAGAAAAACATTCCCTTCAACAATATTATCTTATTAAATACTTTAAGAAAATTAAAGTCAAATTCTGAACAAATATTGTTGATAAAGTTGGCCAACTGCACTTGTTTGGTCTAGTAGCTGATATGTCTAACATAACTTTTAATGTGAGTGTCTACAGTAGACTATGTATTGTTCTCAAGAACAGTCATTATTTCAGTCTTTAAAATGTGAGCTTAGGAGTGGAAAAAGATTCAGATATGACTTGAATGTCATGGTAAAACTACTAAGTAGCATGGTATGTTTCTGCTCAGTCCTTTGATGTTAAGCTGTTACAACTATGTGTTCATAAGCAAGAGGCAACAGGAGATAGGAAAGATTTGGCCGATCTTCAAACACTTGTTTTTGTTTGAGAAAAACTATAACAATTTATTGTCATTTGGAAAATTATTCTATCACCCGATGACCCCTCCCCACCTGGGAAGTGGATTGGGGAAAACAAAGGAACATGAGTGTTGAAATATGAATAAATTTAATAGGATAAGACTAAATAATTACCAATAATACTAAAGAACCAGTATTGATCTCAATGCTAGTATAAGATACACAAGAATTATACTCAGCCATTCTATCAGTAGGAAGCTGTGCAATCCCGGCAGTGGACAGCAAATGTCTGACACTGTGAGTATAACAGCTTCAGGAAGAAGGGAAGGCTTCATGGGTCCAACACCGCGGCAAGAAGTTCTCTGGACAGCTGCCATCAAAGGAGAGAGAAACAATGCAGCAAATTTTCTAATTTATATTGAATGTGATGATCATGGTATGAAGCTGGCCAGCCTGGATCAAGTGCCCCGGCCTTGCACCTCCTCACCCTCGCACCTGGCAAAGCTTGAAAACAGTGAGACCTTGCTTTGAACACATAGCATAGCTGGCTATAAAGTAAATATTTCAACAAATTCGGACACTAGAGTCTTCTAAAAGTGCAGTTTCCACAAACATTAGAAGAGAAGTTAGTCCTGTGGTGCTCAAACCAGGACAATATTATAAAACATTTTCTGCATTATTTTGTTCAAAAAAAAGAAACTGGAAGTCTAAATTTTTAGATGTTAAAACATTTTGATCAAATGAATATTATTAAACTTAAAATAACAACCTTTTCCACTATATACCTCCTTTTCCACTCTCTATCACCAACATTTTCATGTTTTTCAGAAAAGGATGTCTAGTTTGCTCTGGAGGATGGTGGTGATATGTGATAGGGATCTTTTTACTGAAAATCTGTTTGTCTTTGAAAAGAATTTCATAGAACAGTTTCAAACAGACCTATTTTACTTGCTAAATCCATACAAGGAAGATATCTGCTTCTCTCTGTTCTCCATTCTTTCTCAGGACTATAAATGCACTCTGATCATCAGCCCTCATTTGGATACGTTAATTATTACAGGATCCAAAGAAACAAGGAAAAGTGGCTTTATGCTGCATACTGTGTTCTTCCAGTTCTCATGGAGTTGGAAAAATCTCAGGCTTGTGTACCTTGGAACTTGTGTTGAAAACCAGCCAGCCTTCTTCAGACTTTTTAATAACTCCTGAGTGCCATTTGCACATTTCAGAACAGTTGGAACATTTATATCCTGTTGTGTGGACAAGTCTGTCTTAAATACTACTTGTGCACTGGTAGCTGAGTAACTTACATTCCTTTAAAGCCTATTTCTATCAAATAAAAAAAATCTGATAGGTAGGGTTTAAGTTCTGCTACTAAAGCTGATGTAATAGAGGCTAAAGTGAATCAGAATCTGTCCCACAGTCTTCCCTGGCAATGAGTCTTCTTATACTGGGATTTATGTCTGAAAAAAAGGAATAGTGTTCAGCTCTCAGTTTGTGAGATTATTTTAAGGAGAATTTGAAGGAGTCATTTTAGCTGAAGTTAACACTCTTGAAAAGTTAACAACAATAAACAAGTATGTTAGAAATATATATAGCTTGATTTTTTTATACTATATAACATATGCAATCTAGTGCATGAATCAATGTTTTATTTACTTTGTCTGTTTTACCAAAGGTTTTTTTAGTGTTATTTTTTTCCATAAACTCTCTGTGGGTTAAGATTGCTGTGAATATTTTATACATACTCTTCCCCATGAGCTGGCTTGCTTAAAAGAAAGAGTGACATTTGTTGTGAGTGGGTAAGCAGTAAATGTCAGACCTTATTTTACTGATTCCCACTGCCAACTTACTTTAGTTTTTTGTCAGAATAGAACTTCTAGGAAGCAAAGGTCATGGTGATCTCCTGTTTAAGAAGTCATATTACTTCAGCATAGTTTCAGCTGAAATTTTACAGTTCTTCTCTGGGTCACTTTCATTGGGTAACTTGTGACACACAAAGAGACTTCAGGCAAGATTTATACAGCTCTGCAATGTACAGTGAAATTATTTATTTATATATATATAT
>VXBJ01004321.1:283426-310595 GCA_013400055.1 Nycticryphes semicollaris | reverse complement strand
AAGTGTCATTAATTGATTCAAAATTCTCTGCATTTCTATTTCAAAGTGATAAAAAGCAACAAATACGGAATAAATATATCCATATTTTAGGTGCTTTTTGGAAACCTCCAAAGGAAGAGCATTAAATGAGCAAATTAAAACTAATGCATGCTTCTGAGGAAATTGTCTTGAAATATAAAGACTGGTTAAAATGATTATGCTATCTTTAGAAGATATCCTTCAAAAACAAAACAGACAAGTAAAGAGAAAAACTAGATATGTTAGCTGGAAAGTTATTTATGGATTCATACCAATCTGATAGAAATGAGTTGTAGTATTTTTAGATAAGACAGTTGCATAGTTGTGTTTGTGCACTGTCTAGCACTACAGTTCAGATTGTTCATGAACATTTCAGAAGCTCTATATGTAACATATAAAAAAAGGAAAAGTTAATTCTGATTAGTTTTAATTCTTTTTCTTGCATATTCACTGCTTATGAAATTCTGATGTTTTTTTAGGCTATGATATGCATATCTCTTCATAGTGCAGTATAGTTGTTAGACTTAAATTTGTTAGAAGGAAACCTAATTTAAAACAACCTGTTCCACAACACATTCTGTCATGTCAATCAATGAAAACCACTATATGCTAATTAACAATGGATATCTTTGTAGAGGCGAAAAATCTGTGTGAGATTAAGGACCTTAACCAGAATATCATTTACTTTGGGAGTCAGGTTGGCTTGCAAAATTGAGTAGAGACCTTAGTGTTGCAAAAATGGCAAAAGTCCCAAGCTTCAAGAAAACCAGATATTTTTGTTAGTTAAGGAACTTAGTAACAAACATCGAGGTATCATAGATTTTAAGTACCTGATACCCAATACCAATTAAGTGCCCAATACCAATATACTCTAGAGGACTACTCTAAAATTGGACTAGACCAGAATTTGTCCGTTTCAGTCCTTTCTTGGTTCTGGGACTGAAGATCAGATTAGAACTATGTAGGAACACATAGCTAACTAGTATTCTAATTAACTGTAATTAAATGTAATGCAATTCAATTAAATGTAATTAAATTAAATTCACCCATTCCTATTTAGAATATGTAATGAGAACAATACTTGTAAACAAACTCTTGTTTCCACAGATGAAAGTAAATAAACATTAAGAAAACACTTTTTTCTATTCTTTTTCCAAATCCATTAGCATCAAATTGTTCTTGTTTCCTAAATAAGGTCTTTTTCTACGGTAATAGGCATAAGGCTTTAATCACCTCAAAGTTTGCATTTGTAGTTTCATAGCTTAGAGACTTTATTATCCAGAATCCAAATGAAAATACCAGCTCTAATCAGAGAGATGTGAAGATGACGTGTTTTTTTTCCTCACATAAATATTGGCTTTTGGAATAATGCAAGAAGAATTTATATCACATTTAGCTGTTTATATATATACTGACACAGAAACCAAAGCTACTGACTGCGCTCTTTCTAAATAGAAATTTCCCTCAACCGCTTCTGAGATGCCATTCTGTATGTAGAAAAACAGCAAAAATATAAAACGTGCCCGTATCAGATAATGCCTTTTGAAGCATTCTGGTAGTCCCATTTTTTTTCATGAGCATTGAAAGTTCTGAGATTTTTGTATTTTATCAGTTAAATAGAAGAGGTGGTGTAAGTTTCAAACAAGAATTTAGACTGCATATTTCATAGTTGCAAAAGTTCTAGGAACATTTTTCGTTTTGTCATTCAGTTTTGTTAAATACAGCTAGTCTTCTTAGAGTTCATGCTTTTGAGAGCAGTATTTCTACTGAAATATAATATAAATACCAATTATATTACATCTTGGTCATTTTGTAAATGGAAAACCTTTCAGATACTCAGTTCTCTGAAAGGTTATGATTAGCTATGTTCTATGCTGTGTTCACCAAAACCTAAGCAGATCACTTAGTTTTTCATGAGCTACCTTAGGTCCTGCTCCCAGCAGCTCTGTGCAGGCCAGCCACCTCTACATTTTTAGTGGACCATGGGAAGCTCCATGTTTCCATGGCTACAATGCTTGCAAGAGTATGTTGGTATAAAGCTAGCTCAATAGATCTACATGAGTGGTATCCTCTGAGGTGGTCATGACATTCATAAAATGTCAGTTTGATTCCATTAACTTTATTGAATCAAAACCAAACAAATCAACCTTCAAAAAATACAATTTTAATAAACTACAAAAGTCTATGTCCCTCAACCGGAAATATTGTCCTGAAAAAGGAGAAATGCCAGAGAATTTTGAGAAGTTTATTAAAGAACTACAGATGAATTTTATTAGATAGGATTTAGATTTAGAAAGAAGTGGCAAGAACTGTGTTAGATTTAATTTCATATATTGCATTTGTCAAATGAAAAGTTCTCTGGCAGTGAGGGTCTGTTGCTATGGTAAAGTTGTGAGTACTCCAATATCCCCCAATAACTGAGTGCCTTAGAACAGCTTCTGTGTGAACAGGGCATGTCCCAAACAGCTGCTATTTCTACTTGCTTAGGCTTCTCAATAAAATTTTGGCTGGGAAGCTAGACTTTCTCATCCTAGAGCATGTATGCAGAACTGGAGTAAAGAGGTACTGTGGTTTTGTTGATTCTTCTCCACAAATCTGATGTCCCATACGCAAGAACATCTGTCTTATAAGGATATGTGTTTTGATATCTGGTTAATAGTAGCCAAAAACCCACAAGCCCTAAGGAGTGGTAGATATCAGTGACTATAACAAAGAGCAGAGTGCTCAGGTCCTTGACTGATGTGCCACTGAAGGAATACCCTCAGAGAGCTTCAGCTGGTATTGTGTAACTGATAAGAAGGGATATATCAAAATTATTGTGGGGCCCATAGGAAATAGCAAACTTATGGGATGTTTGGAGGGTTTTGTGGAACTTTTTAAAACTTATTGTGGTATGTTTTATGGGTATTGAGCGAATCAGTGAAGAATCAATGAAAACAAAGTGAAGGATTAAGGAAAAAGCATGAGGATTAAGGGGAATAAGTGTGTAGAACGGAAAGGAGAACAAAAGAGTGTGGTCATGTACAAGCAGCTTGCTGGTCTATATTGCCAAGCCCTGTATATGAGCTCTGTTTCTACTTTTTTTTTTTTTTTTTTTTTCCCATCTGTATGTGTTCTCTATGCTCTCAGTGTGTTTGTTTGTTTGTTTATGTGCCAGTTCTGCAAGCTCAACTGGAACTGAACTATGCTGGGAGGGAAGGACCTGCCACAAGAAAAAAAGCCACGCTCACAACCTGTGGCGGGGTAAGAGGTCCAACATATTTGCACCACATGGATGAGGCCAGCTAAACCAGTGTCGTGGTTTAGCCTCAGAGGGCACCAAAGAAACACCTGGCTTCTGCTCTCACTTGAGTCCATCCACAGCTGGAAGGGCAAAATCGGAAGAAAAAAGGCAAAACTCATGGGTTAGGACAAAGGCAGTTTAACAGAACAACAAAACAGTAACAGTAACACAGATATAAAAGTATAACAACATGATTAGGATATGGACTGTGCCCCCGACTTCCTGTCCCCCTCCCCTTCCCTGCCAGCTACCCCCTGGGCACGGCTTACAGGGGATGGAATACCTGTGCCCCTGCCAGAGCCAGGGGACAATTAACCCTGTCCCTCCTGAAACCAGGATAACCAGCTAAACCAAAAGGCCTACTGGTGTGAGTATGCTTGTGAGAATGAAGGTGAGTATATGCTCTACCAACAAATTTTAGTCATGATCAGCTGGAGAGAAGGAGCATGACTCGTCATCTGGATTTGAATGCTGTCTTAAATTGAAGTGAGCATTGGTAAAGACATTGTTCTCCTATCTGTGCTGACTCATGTGGCCTGTCATATGTGCTCTGCATGTGCGTGCATTTGCATATATGGTATTCATACTGTACAACAGCAGCAGCCTCCATGTCTCAGAGTGGGAAGCAGAAATCCACCGAGTTTTAAAGTCTGCCAAGTCTGGTGTGCCTTGATCTCATATGATCACTATGATGACTATGATCTCATATTTCCTGCCAGTTTTCTAAAACTATTTCCATTTCACCTGTTCCTTTGGACTAAATGTATATCTTCACTTGTTCTATTCAATCTGCAAAAATAAAGCGTATTAGTAAACTTCTGTTTTAATCCAAAACTGAAAGCAGAGAACAGGTAGAATGGGATGTTTCCCACCTTTTGGACTAGAGTGTACCTAAAAAATCAGGATTGAATAGATGCTTAATTTTATGATAGTTAAGCTTAAGTGAAGTGAACCCCAGCCCCACAATCACTTGCTTAGGAATTAACTTAAAAATACCTGAGAAAGAAACATTTAAATAGGGTAAGTACAGATAGTTAAGATGAAGATTTTGCTGTGGCTTTGAAGTTGTTTTTCTGCCTGTTTTGTTTGTTTGTTTATTTTGTTGTTTTTGTGGGGGTTTTTTCCTCCCTATAGAAAGGTATTTTTAAGGGTTGTTTCCCAGAATTTTTTATCTTTTCATTGGTATTAAAATACCATGAGTTGAACAATGCAACATATTTCATGGACAAGATCCATGCATCTACAGTATAATTTCTACACATACTACACAGACACAGTATGTATGTTTGCATATAATGTAGACAAACCTCAATGTTTTTTGTGCATCTTGCAGTAAGTAAAATAAAAAATAATTACAAAAAAAAAAATCCAGGACAGATAAATGAAGAGTAAAATCCATTTTGGAATGAAAGCTCAAGCTCAATACTGACTTAATGACTATATGGTTTGTTCAAAGGATAGATCTTCACTTCAGGGTCGATAATTTGCTGCTTACCAAGTGATTTATTAATTTAATTTTAAGTTAATTTTAATAACGTTTTTCATTTGCAGCATTTACCACTGAAATGTTCACTTTTCTTGGCTGTGATTCATGAAGTTTCTATATATGACAAGTAAAGAGTGGTCTTAATCCGAATATTTGTCAACTTCACAAGTGGTCATAAGTTTTATTTTACTAAGAACAAAAATGAGGAACTGATGGATGGGTGTGGCACTACATAGCTATTGTCCTTAAATTATGTTTCCCCTCTAATCCACTACAACGGGCTGGTGCTGGGAATAATCTGTTTAGTAGGAAACCCAGAAGAAAATAAAACAAAATAAACCCCAGGAAACTGTAGCTGTCAAGTCCTTTACTAGGTTAAACACTAAAAGTGCTGAAGTCTGTCACTCCTATGTCAAACTCCCCCACACTTATTGCTTGATTTTGGAGATAGTTGAAATACATAGCCTAATTTCAGTGATAAATTTTATTAGGAGACTAAGTCAGATAGAGGGTGAGAATAAGATGGATACCATCAAGCCATGTAGTCTGTAAGGATCATGGCAGTAGACAGCTTGTCTATCTGTCAGGAAAGTGCCAGCAGTGGACCTGAGGCTCACAAAGAGCAGAGAACAGGATAAATTTCTCTGGAGGGGACATTGATCAAAAATATTTTACTACTTTGAGGTTATTTCTACACAGAGGGCCTTCCTGCAGATTATGCGAAGGTCAGTTTGAGGGGATCTGAGAAAGGTTGGTGTGTTTGGCAATCAAGAGTAATCAGGATTGCAATGGATACTTACTTATCAGGAAAATAGAACAAGATGTCTGGCATGCAGCTCTGAGCTGCCTCAGCAGCTACAGATATTCTCCCTCTGCCTTCACATTTTTTCTACCTCAGAACCCTGGGTTTTGGCACGTACCTTTGGCTCAGGCATAACAACAAATCAGTGAAGTGATGCCTCAGTTCTTTAGACTCCCTGTAGCCTTCCCATTTTGCAGTTTAGCTGGGGTGAAAATACACTCACCACAAATATACAGTGAGAAATTTCTTCTGCCAACGTAGATTATAGATCAATTTGAGCTGCAATGTCTTGAGGAATTATTGAAAAGACTTTAAGCGTGGACATCTCAAGTATTGCACATGAAAGCAGATGATAAGTGGTGCACTGGGATAATGTGACCTCACCTTTCTCACCTAATTTGACCTCAGAGTTTTGAGAGAAACTAGGGCAGCCAGTGTCAGCCCTTGTTCTCTTTTTTTATTTTTTTTTTCATAGGAGGGACTATTAAACTTACCTTTCTGTAAAAATGGACAAGCGAAAATGTGGATTTTGTTATTTAATTATGCCATAGCTGTGAATTGTGTATTGTGTCTGTAAAACTATTTACTGGTAATATTTCAGTGATCGTTTCTCTGTATTCTATGACAGCTCTGTGGAAGTGTCCATAAGAAAATTCATGTGCAGTATCCTGTTTCAGACAATTTAACTACTTTTGTACCCTGAATTTTTCATCTATAGTAATATCTATACTGTCAGCATGTAACAATGGCAGCATTTGCTAGAAACAATACGTTCGTTGTTTAGATTGAACAAAACATATGAAGCAGGATTCATCTACCCTTTACTTTAGACATTTAATCTACTCAAAGATATGATCTTCTTATCTTTATTCAACAATCAATAGATTGAGACAAACAATCCAAGCTTAACATTTGCCTACAAGAGTCAAAATATATTGTCGTAGTAAGTGCCTTTGTCCTCTGACCACAGAAAAAGACTACACAATGACAGATATGGTGTGCCTAATTTTTGTTAAATTCAAGATAATTGTGGTGTGACCTGAAAATGTCTAGTCATATTAAAATCTGCCATATTAAAAGTACCTATAAGAACATAAAGAAATAAGGTAAACAGTATTCAAAGCTAGAAATAGAGTAGTAGCTATCTATGAAATGTGAGAACTTTTCTTCAAAATGGAGACGAGTGTCACAAGTATCTTAAGGTGCACCAGACCCCAAAAATGAGTCTTAATAATTCCATGGGAAGTATGCCAGAAGACATTTTCTTGACTATTCAAGCAATGCCTCTGGTACACAAATATTTATGCAGTAAAATGTAACATTTTCACATCTTTTTGTTGCTTATTAAAAAGGTATATCAAAGAATCATTTTCAAAGAATCATTTTTATATCATCTGTCAGTAAAAGTTCTAAGAGGGATTTCTGTGGGTTTTTCCCCTACTTTTTTAATAGAATCACTTATGATTTGTCCTTTATGACATTCTGTCATGAATGAAACAAGTTCATTTATTTTTTTCTCTAAATTGAAGAAAAGCATATTGTTTCCTTTCAGTTTTGGTCCTCTTAGCTAAGTGAGTAATTAATCCATGTATAGGACTGAAATTCATTTTACTGGTTGCCGTAAGTCATCAGTGGTGTAAACGGTAACTTCCCCACTGCAGTTATAAGAAACTGGAAATGGAGTAAGATTTGAAAGGAAAAACGAAAATCAACTTTATTCAGGCATTAATAATATTTCTTGTGTAGAGTGTGAAATAGATGTAATTTATGTGGGATCCTTTGAAGAATCATGTTAACTGGTGCATAAAAAGAGATTTACTGAATGGAGAATAATCAGTTATATATCAATATATGACCTCATGTCGAAGAGGTAAGATGTGTGGGAGAGGGTGAATAGGAAAATGATCTACAAAATCATGAGTGACATAGGGTGAGATCATCCAGGAGCTCCTTGTTCATCCATTTAGGTCTCCCAGCATTTTTGCCTGACTTCTTCTTTGTTGGGATGCATCGCTCCTCAATTTGGATGAGGTGATCTATGAGTATTAACCAGCTTTCTTGTGCCTCTCTTTCCTCCAGGGCTTTATCCTACTGTACTCTGTCAAGCAGATCCCTGAAGAGGTCAAAGTTTGCTCTCCTCAAGTCCAGGGTAGCAAGCTTGCTGTGCACCCTCCCTGCTTCCCTAAGGATCTTGAACTCCTCCATCTCTTGGATGCAGCTTCACATTCCATGCCAACCCCTCCTTGTTGGTGAGAACAAGGTCCAGCATGTTTTTTCCCTCCAAGAGATATCAGGGTGCTTCAATCCCCTCATGAGGACCAGGGCTTGTGCATGTGAGGCTGCTCCTGTCTATAGAGAGCCTCATCTGCTCAACCTTTCTGGCCAAGTGGCCTGTAGCAGACCTGCACTGTAATATCACTTGTTCCTGCCCTGCCTCTAATCCTGACCCATAAACTCTCAGCTGGCTTCTCATCCATCTCCAGATGAAGATCCATGCAATCCAGCAGGTCTTTGACACAGAGGCAGACAGCTGTCTTCCCTGCCTGTATCCTTCCTTTCCAACATTCCAGTCATAGGAGCCATCTCACTATGTCTCTGATGCTGACAAAATCATAGTTCTGCAGGCGTGTGTATGCCACTGACTCCTCCTGTTTATTCCCCACGCTATGTGTATTTGCATATGTGTGTGTGTATGGATATGTAAGCTGAATTGCTGTTCAAAATCAATTTTAGGGAGCTATATGTAAAGATGAGATGCTGTTCTATTTTGGTGGTAATAAATGAACAATCTTATTTCTTGGTACCATTGCAAGAACCTTATTTTATTCGTGCAAGTAACTCTATTATAGTCAACAGAACTAAAATCATTCAAGCTCACAAGAGTCAATGGCGATGCCGTGGTAGAATTAGACTATGTTCAACAAAGGAAGCAGACAAGAAGAAAAAGTTAGCTCAATGTCAGAGTTATTTTCTAAACATCTTATGAGACATAACATCTTAGCTATGTAACTTTATCACATATTCACTGTCATCGGCTGAGCTATTCTAATACTTATACAAGCTAACAATCTGGCCTCCTATCTTTGCTGCCACCTGTTTCTGGAATGAAGCTGATGAACTTAAATTGTGCATGGGATTTTTTTTCATTATTTTCATAACCTTGTGAGAAATTGTAAATATAAAAGAATCCTGGAAAAATTAAGTATACATGGCAAACACAGAAAATTTTTTTAACAATGAGAACAGCATCTTAAGCAAGGAATTATAAAATTTTCAATATTCCTCTGTAGAAAGAAGCATTTGAATTACACTGCAATTCATAAAACAAACTCATAGATAACCTACTTTATAACTGTTTCTCAAAATTGAAAATTCAGTATTTTACTTTTTAAATAAGAGTGGAGATGAAAAGATCTATGTTCTTTAATTTGTAGTTAAAAATATCTGCTTTCAGTTCCATTCTTCTGACACTTAAATTGGCTGTGCAGAGTTTACTTAATTGAAAGGCAATTGCAAAAGTAATTCAGTAATTAATCTAACTTCTATGAATTTCTATTCATAAATAAGCACTGAGAAATCTTTTTGGACCCACTTCTCTTTTACTTCACAGGCATATGCCTTAGAAGGACTTTTGGGGTAATTATTTTACATTAAAAGGTCCAATGGAAAAAAAATAATAAAAATGTTTTGGGAGTTTCTAAATGAAACATGGGAGATGAAGAAAGAGAAACAGATTCTATTACAAGTATCAAGAAGCACACCTAGCTGTTCTCTCATGGGCGATGTAAGTTTGTCCTCTTTTACTTATATTGCCATTATCAAGTGCTAGCTAAGTGCTGAGCTTTGCTTTCCAGTCAAGTGAAGTTTTCCTTGGTAGCAGGCAGGCTTGCTATATTTTTATCCCAGAAACTTCATCTTTATAGCAAAGTTCTTACTCTAAATGCAGGCTGCTTTCTCTCTCTCTTGGCTACAAAGGAGCTTAAGATAACTAAAATAAGCTCTGTTGTCAAATTTTGAAATGTTGAATCATGAGAGGAATCCCTCAGAAAGAACTGAGCTAATACCATGACTGTCTTCTGACACTTAGGCCACAGTATAGAAATCTTTAGTTTTGAACATATTTTTGTTAAGATGTTGCCAGTATGATTCCTATGCATTTATTTATGTTAGATGTATCCTAAACAAAACATTTCTCTCTGAGAATAGTATTCTTGGGTTCAGAAATATTTTGGTACAGCTGCATGATAATTATAAGTTAGGCAAAAATAAATAATAATCACAGACCATAAATTTGCAGTTTCAATAGTGTTGACTAATTTCTCCCACCTTCTAACTTTTAGAAGCATTTTGTGTGTAAAATTGGAAATGGAAGTAAAAAATATTATCATTTTTCTACTGTCTTCTCAATATTTACAAACATAGAGGAATAGCTCCTAATTTTAATCTCTCAGTTTGCAGGACTGGACCATTTTTTTTTTCCTGTTTTAGACTGGTCAGATAAAAGGATTTTCGTGGCCCATGTGAAAAACATAGTATGAAAAGACCTCTTCTGCAAGTGTAGGCCACTACAGAGCATTTTAAAGGACTGCTTTGTGTTAGATAAGGGATTATGATTTCTCATCTCTTCTTCTCTGGCAATAGATTCAACAGTAAAAGCCATCAACAGTCAAAATTGTGACATGTAATGATTGTTCATATAAGATCCCTGGAACACTGTTTATTTCTAGACGTTAAAAGACAGCAGCAAGTTTGTCACTTGTAAAAAGAATAATAAAATTTAACTTGGAGATATAGGATTTATTCTTCTTAATGATTTCTGCTTGTCGTAAATAAAGTTTATATTAATCAAATTAATGGTGTGTGGCTTTCTCATACTGTTGTGTGTGAAGCACTTTTTCTGTCCTGCAATTGTTAAGATACAGTTGTGTTTTGGGTGGTTGTTTTTTTTTTTTCCATCTGAGTATGGAAAATTTCCCAATTGCTTTTCTCATTAATTTGTATTTCCACATATGCTAGCAATGAACTTTCAGAATAAGTCCCAAAATTGCATTATCGTTGTCTCATTTCTTGTTTGGTGTTTAAATTAGTGAACATTTTGGGGTTCCTTGAAAAACCTTGAAAAAAATGAATTTTTTTTTACTTGAAGAGCACAACAAAAACAGTTTTTGAACTTGATGTTGGCCTTCAGGAAGTAATTAGTTTGTACTATTTGAAACTGTAAACTAAATTATTTTGGAGGAGATTTAAAATGGGTATCATCTACATATAAATTGGTTTTAGAACCAAAGGGGGCCTGCAGTCAGTATGTATTATAAGATTCTATCACATTGTCTAATGGATTAGATTTTATTAAGTACTATAAAACAGCATGAGATGTTCTCAATAGAAAACAAATTGAACTGAAATAGATAATTAATTACTGCAACTCTTATTTTTTCAGCACAGTGTAGACACAAATGCATTTGTTATATGTGTGTATATTGCATATTGCATCATAAACCTGTCAGCATAAACTTTTGCATACCTAAAACAATCAATATGCTTTTCATTCAAGGTTTTAACTTTTTTGAAACACAGTATCTGTTTTGCATCCACAAAATAACTCTGCCCTGTTGGAACTAATGAACTCCTTAAGAATTTCCATATTAAATTGCTATTGTATAGTTAATAAAAATGTCATAGATATATATCAAATGGAGTCATCAAATACGACCTAACTAGATCCTACTGAGGAATGTCCACTGTACCCAAAAATGGTGTTACTGAAACCAGACAAAATTGTATGGTAAGTGCACTTGGGAAGGATCCTTGAGAATTAACTCAGATCTTACTCTACAGATATAAAAAAACCCACTGTTGTAAAGTCCCTTATAGAGGAAAGTTTTGATTTAAAAGCTTATGGAAAGAAGATTCCTATATTCTACTTAACACCAATCCACACCATCTCTGAAAAACAATTCTGAAACCTGGAAGATGGCTAACTCGTAACTAAAATTATTTATTTTCTTTCATTACTTGAATGGCTTCAGAAAAAAAATAATATTGGTTTTG
Source organism: Nycticryphes semicollaris (assembly GCA_013400055.1). NCBI lineage: Eukaryota > Metazoa > Chordata > Aves > Charadriiformes > Rostratulidae > Nycticryphes > Nycticryphes semicollaris. Next base: position 298,955 of record VXBJ01004321.1, on the reverse strand, counting down.
TGAGAGAACTATCTAATGAGATCCCAAGCTACTAAAAAGTTCAGCACTTCAGATATGAGGTTCTTGACAAGGTCATTCTAAAACCTTATTTTCAGATGCATTTCAAGTTTTTCGTTTCATAACTTCTTGCATGGATTTAGTCATGTGACAACTTCACAGAACAAATGTGTTGTATCTTTGAGAAGAGAGTACAAAAGTACGTAATAGACATTTTAAACTAAATCTCTTTATCTAGCTTTTTTGAATGGGAAAAGGTACATTCCAAAATTTGTATTTAATGTGACCCTATATTCAAACAGAAAATCTGAAAAGTGAAAAAGACCAGTAGATTGTCAGCTTCTTTTAAAGGATAGTGAACGATTAATAGTAATAAAATTGATAACAACAATAATAATAATGATGATAGTAACAATAATAATAAGCAACTGGAACATCATAAAATTCGCCTTTAGAATCCCTCCAGTCTTGACAAGTATGGCACTTATGGTTATTTTCTCCAGATATTAGCTTAAAACTCTTTCTGTGAGAAGCGTGGGAGTCTTGCTCAGTATCTACCATTTGACCCATAAAATACCTTTCTGATATGAAAACTGGGGAGCTTGAGAGCTATAGTCTCTTAGAAACATGTTTACTGTACTACAACTGCAAGTACAAAGGTTAATACTGTTAAATAGAAGAAAGATAAATAAGAAGGTGAGAGGAGACCGATTTAATTTCTTATCCTCCTACCTGGCCAGTGGGACTCTAAATACCTCAACTCTGGCCTAGGTCTTTCTTAGGTCCTTCTGTCTCACTGAGTATCAAAATTAGTTTTCCTTTGCAAAAGATGGCAGGGAGACACCATGACTAACTCAACAACTCATCTTAGCCATGAACATAAACTGTTTCAGAAACATCTGGGTCTATGAAGGGGAAATATTTTAGTCTTTTAGATAAAAAGTCCAAAACTACAGACTCTAAATTCAAATTGCTTAATATTTAGGATTGTGTTAACTGGGCATTTACTTTAAGTCCAAAAGTTATGTTCAGCATGTGTAAAAGATTTATTGTAGGTTCTTTCTTACATGGAGGTTTTTTAATCAGTTTCAGTTGTAAATGAACTGGTATGAACTACTACATTTGCAATGAACTACTGCAGTTGTGATTCCTTACCTCTTTGTTCTTCTTACCTTTTGCATGATTTGTTCCTTACTATTTCTATACTCCATTAGCAAAACCAAAAAATAAAGCATTCCACTAAACCCAGCTGTTATACCTGAAATACCACAGATAGAAAATCTTAAATGCGGGTAAATGATTTTCCATTCACTGTAAAAGAAATTTTCTTCTGACAGGCTTAAATTTTTCCTTCCTCAGGCAAGGTCTCCTCGCATTGGAATAATGTGTATTATTGACATTCAGTTAAAGACTGACAGATGTGGGTTTGCCTTATACCAACTTTGAATGTCACCTCATTTCCACAGTGATAATTGAAGTCACTTATTTGGATAGAAAATTCTCAGTGGATCAGACTTTTTCTGTTGTAACCAAATTAACTGAAGTTCAAATAAAAACACTTTCCTTGTTATCTTCCAAAACAAAAAGATTTTTGTTGTCTGTAAAAACTGTTACATCTTTGAAAAAAATATGTGTTATCGCAGCAAAGCTTTATTATCTTTTTTCTCTAAACTTCAGCAAAGTCAGGAGGCAGTTAACATTCTTTGAGTCAAATCTGTTCATGACAGACATTCGTTATGCATCTTGCTATAAAGTAGTAGCTGCATTTATAAGCAACTTGCAAAGTTTTATGTCAACACCTTAAATATAGTTTTACAGTGAAAAATGATGTTTCGTGTTTTTCCACAATAGACTCGTATTTATACAGTGTTAGAGAATATATATCTGTATGAACATACAGATAAGCATAAAAAATGCACAGTGATAAAAATAAAAAATAAAATGCAATGAAGAGAAATTGCATGAAAGTTTACTAATATATTTGAAAATGCAGAAAAAATGTGTAAGTTAAAATGTGTAGAAAAAGGCCTCATTTTCACTGGATGTCCATGATCTTTTCTATACCTCTAAGAGGCCCTCATCCTGTGTTACCACTGAGTTGTGAAAGGTACTCTAAATTCATAGAAAAAGGACTCTTCTATAACAGTTGATCGACAGCAGTTGGAGGCATTTTATAATATTTTCTCAAGTAAATCAGGAAGCATTTAAAAATAAATTTCAAAGTCATTCCTCATTTTGTAAAACAGCTCTATGGGAGATGTATCATCACTCTTGTTCTAAAATTTTTTAAAATATTGGTAGGTTAGAACTCTGTCTTCTTTAGTAAATTATACCTGGGTGCCTCTTTTTACCATGGCCTGTGCTTTCTTGAATTGCAAAAATCTTGGAATTATTTACTGTTTTAAATTATTCATAGATGCCTTTAGTGATTTTGTTCTTGATTTGCACATTGTTTGACATAATTTGTTGCTAATATGGAAAACCTGAAATTCTCCACTTTGTTAGCTTGGGGCTTTACCTCTTTTTGATTACCAATGAAAGAAAAGACAGTAGTTCCACATTAGTTTAAGTTTTTGCTGCTTGTTCAATGATGTCCCTGTAGCTAAATTATGATATTGTTTATGGAGAAGAGATGTTAAAACTAGGAATACAGTCCCAATTATCTTGGTTCTTAAGGAAACATGTAATCGGCATGAATTATATATCATGTTCATAGTACTCTGTGAGACAGTTACTTTTCCCCTAAGCACAGAGAAAACTCAGGGTGACTTTGTTATAATTTCATTGTAGGAAATATTATGAACAAACAAAATTACTTTACTTCTCCAGTGTTTTTCAGAAACTCTAGTGCTGTGTACAGGGAAAGTTTATTATATCTATATTGGTAAACAATATAGAAAAAAGTCTCTCCTTTGGTGCTCATGCCAATTGGCAAGGTCTGGCTATGACTGTAGGATTAAACTGTCCCAGTCTCTGAAGTGAAACAATTGATTTCAACCTGTTAGGAATGATCCCTGACCTGTACTAACCTCCCCATACTTGTCTATGATTTGTCTGGGAGGGTACCAGCTGGCATTGCCCAAAAGTGTGCCCAATTTCCATCAATACACCTGCAGCAAGAATTTAGCAGCCCTGCCTGTGCCTCACCACTGTTTAAGGCACTCCTCTAGATGCAGCCACAGGTATTTGCTCAAATAGATAAAGATGCACCGTGTAAAATACCTTGTGAAAGGGATCGCAGCTTAGGACAGCTTGCTGTGAGAGCATGAATCACGAGGCACTACTTCAGGGACTTTGGCAGCGTGCCATCCTACTTGCTTTTAGAAGTGTGATTATATTCCATCTGAAACCAGCTGCTGCAAGAAATGTGTTTTTCCTTATTTCATTTCAGTTAAATCATCAGTTGAGATGCACTGGTTTCTTATATCTAAAGTGATTTTTAAAATACTCTTACTGCTTTTTTTTTTCTCTTCTTTTCACCTTTCATACTGTTTTTACCCCTTTTCCTGCATGCCAGTATTGACTGATCATTAAGACAAATTAGTAATTTTTAACACTGTGCCTTTTGTTTAAGCATGTGTTTAAGAGAGAAAAGAAACATTTTTTGATCAGTTTGCTACACAGGTGACTATGGGAGCATGCAGGTTTTACTCAAAATAGTTCCCTATTCCCTGCAAAACTGAAAAGCAAATATCTTACTTACGATAGCAAATTTCTGAAAAGCAAGGGAATTGTAATAACTGTAAGCCTTTTGAAGTTATTTTCTGAAATGTTACTGTAAAAAAACCAAGGTTATCCCAGGTAAGTATTAAAAAGAATATAATAAAACATTTAACCATGCTTCCATCCCTTCCTTGTAGCAAAAAAATAAAATAGTTTTATTTTTCTTTCTCTTTGTAAGTAGTATTTATGACTGACATGATAACATTTAGCGTTAGAAATTCAGTATAAAGTTTTAGGACATTTTAACCTTTAGATATGGTCATATGAAGCCTCTGAATTAAAACACTGTCCTCAAGTCCCAGAAGGTATTTTATCCTCACATGAGAAATTTTATTTGCAATGACATCTGAATGAAATTAAAAGATGAAATGTTGCTTTTCTCATAATCCATATGCCTACTGATTTTTAAAATCATGCAAACTCTCTGATAATACCTTAAGGTTATATCCCCAGGAAAAAAAAAAAAAAGTTTCCATACAAATGAGAGCTTTAAGCATAACACATATATCTTTTGTAGTGCTATAATTTGAGATAAACTTTCAGATAAAATCTTGTCCAAACATTTGTTAACTTAATTTCTTGTGCATTGCGAGAAAGATTTTTTTTTTCTCATGCTCTGCTTTTGTTGGTTAGCATCAGACAGGAAATGCACATGAATTGTTGCACATGGGAAGTAAATTTGCTGCAGGAGATTTTGATTTACTAAGTTGTGTCAGGCCACTGGGTTTCAATGTATTCCAAGTGAAGTTCAAATTAATACAGGTGCTTTCTAGGGCAAAATGCATTTTAGGATGAAGTTGTATAGCTCTGTGGTAATTGAATTTGCTGAAGTACTTGCTCTTGTTGCAATAGTATGTTCCAATTATTATTTAATCTGCAAAAAATAAAATGGGGAAAAAAAAATCCAAAACACCACAAAAACACAAAACCCCCAAAACCTAAAAAACAAAAAAAAAAAAACCACAAAAGATAACCAAGCTCCACATTAATATTGAGAGGTGAATAATGCAGTCTTGTCCTGAGATTTAAAGAGGCAGGAAAATTTGGTTTACTACTGTCTTTGTGATACTCCTCCTGTATTTGATTTAACATGACTAGGAATTAATTTGATTGTAACTCATGAAGTTGATGACTCTTGAATCTGGTAATGATGATTTAAATCACATTGTAAAAGATCTTTTTCTGATTATTTTAGACCATTTCTTCTATTTTTCTGTATGCATAGAGAAAATCATGTTCTTTTTATTGCTGAAAATTATATTCTGTCAATGCAACAAATACACTTTAAAATTCCATTTTGCACTTGACATTTCCAATAAAAATGTATAAATAATGGGTTTTCTCTTTGTAGGCAATTACAAAAAGCTGGATGCATTGAATTAAACAAATTGCTTAACTTCAGATTTGAGCTGTTTTTTCTAGCCTGATTAAAAAAAGAATTAAAAATGAAAAATCAGTATTTTGACTTGCAAAATTTCCTTCCCCATACAAAATCAAGTGATACAGATTACTGAAGGATATGGTTTGGCAACAGATAGCATGATTTTTTCGTGCCACTATATGCATAGCTCTAATTAGCATAAACAAACCATCACACTGAAAACTTGAAAATATGTAAATGATTAGAAATTATTTCAATATTCAAGTGAATGAATGTAATTCTCTAATTTTTCCCTCAACATGTTGACATTTAATTTAATTTAGTAATTAGTTATAAAATTATATTAAATCCATGTTGGTGGAGAATTTGTGGAAGTTTTGAACAACCCTAAGTATTCTATAATTTGTTTGAAGGAGGAGGTAAAGAATGATTAGCATTTCACAGGTGTTTATTACATTATAGTCAGAACTATCAGCAGAACCATGTTCAACATTAGCAGTTATGCCTAAGTGAAGCATATATTATTTGAGGTTTGCTAGTTGTCAAATTCAGCTTGAAAGAATAATAACCATTCAGGTATTGCCTCATTGAGAGTAATGCTGTTTTGAACAACTCTAATTGGCCAAGTATACGGAGATGTTTGGAGGCCGTGATTGAGCAAAAAAAAAAGAAAAATCCATAGACTGACTTTCTTCCTGAACTCTTCATTCAAATGGTCATTTGAAAACAAAATGTACAATTTACTAAAAGATATTACAACATGCTATTGGAATTCAGTACTGGTCTATTAGATCCTATATCTTCCATGACTCTTAGTGTTTCAGCTGAGTAGATAAGCTGCAGCAGAACGGTGCAACTTATAAATTCCTTGATATTGTCAAGGTTTATAAATTGTAAACATATAAACAGTCCATCATGGACTGTTTTCAAGATGATTGTCAATGAATCTAAAATACACTCCAAGTTATTAAACTTTTTAAGACCTAATAGGTATTCTTTATGAACTGTATATCTATTGTAGTCTGAGTCAGTGTCGTCAAAATATTGATTGGCTCTAAAGGTTATCTGGTATTTCCAAGATCTCTGAGCGTTCATATAAAGGGTTGGATTATATTCTCTCACAGGAACTTTTTGGTCCAGAGTTAAATACATCATATTTTTTGTACCACAGGAAAAGTTGTTTGATTTTCCTCTTTAGTATGCATTTCTTTTTCTCCTGTGAAACTCATTTGTATTCTACGCTACTGCTGTAATTAGCATGTTGAGCTATGCTGGCAATAGGGCCAGTTTGGTACAGCCAAATGTAAAAAACACAGCCAATTGTCAGACTAACTGTTAAAAGCATTTTCAGCCAACATTCTTTGCCCCTGCTGATTTTCTCCTGAGGAATGAGGAAATTTGGCTTAATGTGCAGGTCTTTTTACAGATGTGAAAGACTGAACTAGTCTTGTCCAGTCTTCACATTCAGAGGCTGTTCATACCTTATGGACAGCAGGATACAGCTGCCCACATATTTATAAACCTCACTAAAATAAATATTTATTTATTGTTCTATTTAGTCAGAGATGTAAAGGAAGATACAGCACCTACTGTCATGCACCAAGTTTCCATCGACATTTTTTTTAAAACCCACGTTCAAACGTAATACAGAATCCTTTTACATTTTGTGCACCTCTGTCATAGTTCTCAGTAGGGATTCTGCTGGCTTTTTCCAAGCTTGTAGAAACAGGTACGTAGCAACATGAGCAAGAGCATACTTGAGATTCTTATGAGGCTTCTTACAAGTTAGTAGCTTGTTTTTGTGGTTTTTTATTTTTCATTTTCCTAACATATAACAGTTTATCTTACCAGTGTTATCTTAACAGTGAACAACCTATACTTTACTTCTTTGGTATATTTTTCCTTTAAATTCTCTTGTGTTATTAAAGTACACACACACTCCCCTACTCATGTAGGTACTTACTTGCGACACTACTTTCTGTTGTAATTCCCCCCAGCTAAAAGTTATAAAGGAGCAGTCACTGACTATGATACTTTCTTGTTTTTAGTTTTGTAATATATCCTCAATCAGTTTTGTAAAATTTCATTGCTACTTCATTTACCTGAGGTATTCCAGTCTCTCCCTCAACTTGTGAAAATCGTTTTGAAGAATATGAAGTCTTGCCACACCCATGTGTCTGTGGTTTTCACATCAGCTCGTAGAAAATCTCTTGAGATGCTCATCTTATTCTTTTCTAGTTGAAAAATGCGCTTAGAGGAATGTTTTTCTTCAGTTAGTTTTCAGCGAGAGGAAAATAAATGTATTATTTAAGATTTAATACGGGCACGAATATAGGAATTCCCTCCTCCACCTCCCCAAAGGAGTATCTCTTATGAGAAAAACTAATTTCTATTCCAACCTCTAGTGTTTTTGTTCTAAAAACTGTCTGTATGTTGTTACTGTTTAGGCATCTCACAATCCCTGGAGCTTTCTTAGTTTCAGTCAATCAATCCATGTTTCAAACAATCTATCTGATGCACTGTGACTACAACTTATCACAATATCTGTAAATACCTCCTACCTATATTGTGCTTCAAGATATTTGAAACACCTGCTTGTTATTATCGGTGGACTATAAGAAATTTGGGAAAAAACCAAAAAACAACAACATTCTTTTTTTTTTTTTTTTGGTGTAATGTCTCATGAAATGACTTGGAGTTCCCGCTTTACAAAATTTAAATAAAAATTCAGGCATAAATAAGGAAATAATATTCAATGATGCACTGAAGATAGCCAATGGCATCCTGGGGTGCATCCAGAAGAGTGTGGCCAGCAGGTTGAGGAAGGTTATCCTCCCCCTCTACTCTGTCTTGCTGAGACCCCATCTGGAGTCCAGTTCTGGCCTCCTCAGTTCAAGAAGGACACGTAACTGATGGAGAGCGTACAGCAAAGGGCAACAGACAGTTAGGGGCCTAGAGCATCTCTCTTATGAGGAAAGGCTGAGAGGCTTAGGTCTTTTTGTTCTAGAGAAGACTGAGGGGGGATCTGATCAACACCTATAAATACTTAAAGGGTCAGTGTCAAGGGGATGGGGCCAGTCTTTTCTCAGTGGTGTACAGTNGGAAATAATATTCAATGATGCACTGAAGATAGCCAATGGCATCCTGGGGTGCATCCAGAAGAGTGTGGCCAGCAGGTTGAGGAAGGTTATCCTCCCCCTCTACTCTGTCTTGCTGAGACCCCATCTGGAGTCCAGTTCTGGCCTCCTCAGTTCAAGAAGGACACGTAACTGATGGAGAGCGTACAGCAAAGGGCAACAGACAGTTAGGGGCCTAGAGCATCTCTCTTATGAGGAAAGGCTGAGAGGCTTAGGTCTTTTTGTTCTAGAGAAGACTGAGGGGGGATCTGATCAACACCTATAAATACTTAAAGGGTCAGTGTCAAGGGGATGGGGCCAGTCTTTTCTCAGTGGTGTACAGTGAGAGGACAAGAGGCAATGGGGACAAACTTGTACATAAGAAGTTCCAGCTGAAGATAAAGAGGAACTTGTTCACTTTGAGGGCAGCAGAGCCCTGGAAGAGGCTGCCCAGAAAGGTGGTGGAGTCTCTGTCTCTGGAAACATTCAAAACCCACCTGGACAATCTCCTGTGCAACCTGCTCTAGGAGGGCCTGCTCTGGCAGAGGGATTGGACTAGATGATCTCCAGAGGTTCCTTCCAACCCCATAACATTCTGTGATTCTGTGAACATTATTTCTTTATATATATGTATTGTATAAATATATAGACATACACACATATAATATAATTGTTTTATTGAGGTGTTTTAAGATGCTTTGGGTAGGAATGGCTATTATTTAATCCAATACTTAATGTTATCTCAATACCATACCAGAATAGAGAGAAGAAAGCAGAAATTAGCATTAAGTGGGAATTCACTGTATATACATAGGTTCCATCATGTAATTTTCTTAGATATTATTTGTCAAGAGAATAGCTTTATACTGGTACCAACTAATAGGAATGAGAATGTTTCCCTTCCCTGAGAACTTTTCTTATACAATGAAATATAAGACCTTGTAAAAAGCAGCAGTTTGAAATCTCCTGATTACTATATTAAGTATTGGGTACTATATTAATTATTGGGATATCCAAATCTTTTTTTTTTTTTTTAAATAAGCTTTCTGACTTTAAATGTGTTTAAATATTTCCACTGGATAAAGAAAAAGATAGCCCCTTTCAAAAACATATGGTTAGACCATAGTACACAATAGCTTTGCAAACACTCCCGCTATGTGTGTTAAAACCTTCTTAGCCACAAAGCTTGTCAATGATAAAAATGTCTTTTTCTCTTTTTTTTTTCTTTCAGGTATGATTGGGTTTGGGGGATTTCTTTTTTTCATTGTGACAGTCACACTTTAGCTTTTTAGTAAATACATTTTGTCTTTTGGAAAGTTGACAAAGAACATATCCCTGATAACTAATGGCTGCTATCATTTCATTTTTACAGATGACAGATTTTCCTCCAAATATCCTCAAGGGTGATCTTTGCTGTGAATATCTACCTTGTACTCATCTTCTAAATTTGGACGTAGTTGATAGAAATTTCCAGTGCCTTGACTGGGATGAGCTTTTTTTACCCACTTACAACTTGCTTCTGAAAATATTGTGAAGGAGGTGCTTTGTATGATTGAGCTGTGGAAAAAAATATTCTCTAGGGTTATTTATTAATTTTTGGGATAGTAGGGAGAGATAGAGGGGGGGAAAATTTCTTCAGGCAAACAGAGTGTGAAGATGTGTATTAGAACTTATTTTTCTTCTCAGATAAAGAAATGTTCTTTACAGTTTACATTTGTAGCATTTATTTCAGTAGAATACTTTTAAAATTATGAACGTGAAATGATGGAGAAAACTACGTCCTGTAATTTTAGCAGAAACTCAACTTTCAACAATATGCAACCCCTTTTCTATTAGTCTGTTCCCATTTTAAAAAGTCAAAACATTGAAAATATAGTTTCTGCTTGTGAGATAATTTCAAATGCAAAAACCATAGCATTTCAGCCTTACAAGAATGTTGATATTTGTAGCAGTTAAATTTTCAGAGAGAAAAGACCAGTTACACTTTGTGGCAGATATTTATATTTTGCTAGAAAATCTTTCTTGTAAAATACAAGAGAAAATTTGATCTTTATAGAATTAAGGAGAAAAGCCTAGAGATATGGGTAATTTTGAAACTCCAAAGTAAATTCCTTCTCTTTAAAGTTACATAAAGTATGCTTCTATGACCAAAATCTACCTACATATGTCAGAAGTATCCCTCTAGACTGTTATTCTAGCTATAGTATGAGACCTCGGATCCTGGCCCTGAAAGAGCTATTCACTGATGATAATTCCTTTGAAGTTAATATGTGGACTCAGTCTCAGAAATGTTTCTTTTCTGGCTTTATTCATTTGGTGAGAATGTGAAAGAAAAACATAACTGACATGGTAACAGGAAAAAAAGAAAAAACCTTATAAGAGCAAAATTCATGAAGCAAAAGAACCAGTGGAGAAGTTTCCATGGAGAATACATGGGGGAAAAAAAAAAAAGAGTTGATGACAGTTGAGAGTTCTTTAAATACCATCAAGGGCAAGACCACAAGCACAACCACAAACTTATGACCGTCCAAGCAGAATAAAGCTAGGATGGTCATGATAGATCAGTTGGGTTGTAATGTGAAATCCTGCAAAACTGAAAAGTACTGAAAATTTAAGCTGGAGAAATGACTAATGTAAAAGAAATGGATAAACCTTGTTAAGTCAAGTCATGTAATAAACAATGAGCAAAATATATTGAAAAAAACTCCAGTGGCTTGGTAATATAGAAATGGCTGCTTTACAAATATCTCTAGAAATGGCAGATAAGTTGGTTTTCTATTCAGCAGAAAAGGAAAGCTGGAGCAGAGAAAAGAATATGTTTAAAGTCTCTTTAATTCAGTCTTCACAAAAAGAATCAACTGTGGTTAGCTAACAATATCAACGGCAGAGTGGTAAAATAGGGAAATGACAGTTTAGAGAGTGTTTACATAAATTAGCTGTTTTCAGACTGTGTCTGGTGAAATTAACACAGGGGTACCTAGAAAATAAACCCATTTTCTTTAGAAAATTATAGAGGATAGGAAAAGTTTCTAGAAAACCAGAAGGTTAGAAGGTTTTCTAGAAGAAATTAGAAGCAAGTATATAAGGAATACACAGTTGTTATCTTTCAATGAAATAATTTGCAAACAGATTTCAAGAAAGATATAGTATGCACTATAGATTTTTCTCAAATAAATAAGATAAAAATAGCCATTGTTATAATACTCAACATAAAATAAAGACTAGCAAATGCTGTAAACACTTGTTGATACACGTGAAGTAGCAGATGTCTCAGTACATGACATGGGGATATTAAACTATATGTATATATATCATATGGGAGAACAAAACTTGACCATTTGTTCTTGGGCTGTAGTTACTAGTTGTCAAACCAAAAAGATGTACTATCTATGACCCAGAGGTTCTCTCTGGGTCTCATACAGTTGGATATTTTAATTAGCGACTTGGATGAAGGAACAGAAAGTATGTATGTTAATTTGCAGACAATCCCAACTAGCAGGGACTTCAAACATCTTGAATGTCAGAATTAAATTGTTAAATGATCTTGCCAAAATGACAAAACAGGTTGTGATTAAAACAGATAAAATGGACAAAAATGTGAACATTAGTCAGCACTGTCATAAAGTTCTAAGAATGATACACAAGATACATACCAAGCTGTGAAGTATAAGCAGATTTATAATGTATGAAATCCTTCTGCTCTTCTAGTTACTAGTAAAGCAGAGAAATTCTGCATTGAATTTTGGATGCAATAATCTGAGAATATGAACCAATGGCAGAGTCCAGAAAAGAGAACTTAAAATGATCAGATGTCTGGAAAACATTATCCATACAGAATTTCTGACTGGAAAACATTATACTTTCAGAAATACTGAAGGAGCTAAAGATGTCTGATCCAGAGAAGATCAGACATGATCACAGTGTTCATATTTGGAAGAGGGTTTAAAAAAAAAAGTGAATGAATTATTAATTCATTATCTAGAATAAAGAAAGACATTTAATTTAGGTTTTGAAAGAAATATATTTTTCTTTACTATGAAAATGAGGTCTTAAGGAATAAAATATATAAATTCATATCCTCTGTAAGCAAGCCACTTATATGTTTGAATCATTGCCTTTTATTATCACGTGCCGTTAGAAAATATTTAAATAATTCCAGTGTCAAATAAACTTTTACTGTATTATCTTGAAGGCATAAATCTTATTGTCAAGGAAACACTTAAAAAGTATTCAGATATTCAGACAAATGCTCATGTGAGGTTCTGCATTTGTAAACATCTCTGCAAATCTTGTGGAAATACTGAAGCATTCCAGGCCTGAATTCTTGCCATTTTATTTTGGTGTTGTTATAGCTCAATATTAAGACCTTTTGATGCAAGAATCTTTTTGACGTGTTAAAAAGCAAAACTATCACTAAGTGGAAAATATCTTGGAAAAAGATAATTTGGCTTAGACTAGCATGCTAAAACATTTCCTTATTCAATAATTTTAGGTATATTTAATAAATATTCTGTATTATGGGCTAAATGGTATAGAAATAAATAATTATTTTTATTTTTTCCTTCCTCAGAACATAACACCAAGTTAAGTGTTTTAGTCTGTTTCCATGGAGTTTCAATAGCTTGGACAATCCAAAGTCACAGCATCGATTGGCGGCTAATGAGACTTGGTTTTGGCGTCATGCTCTCTGTGGCTTACTTCTTCATGTAATCCCTATGATATTCATCCTTTTTAGCAAAGCAGTAAGCAGTAAGTGTTCCTCATGTCAGGGAAACAAACCAGGGAAACTGTCCACTCAGTCTAGCTACATTAGTGTACTGAAATAATTCAGAGATACTTGGGTTTTGAGGCTTTTGAAAACTGGGTCTTTCTGCTCCCTCAAGATAAACCCTTAGCTGCAACTATAAGTCCAAGTTCAGTATCACACAGAGAACTAGTTTCATTAGTGAAAGCATGCAGTCATCCAAAGTTCTATCCTTGTTCTTCTGAAACCAATGATGCATAAACAATGTCTATCTCCTGCACTTATGATGGGATAATGCTGTCATTTTTAGCCTAAGGAATTTATGTTTTTTATAAGTCATATTCAACTAGTTTATCCAACGTAATAATGAGACTAGATTGTGTTAGTAAAAGGAAGGAAAACAAAAGGAAGAAGAAGAGTAGCAAACATTATGAATTGTGTTCAGTGTTGTCCTACTTATGGGCAAAGCATGGGGTTTCTTTGCCTTATTCTAACACACGATGCACAAGTGTGTATCCACCGATACATACTGTGATTGGTGCAAAAGAAAGGGCTGTCAGTATAAAAATACATGAGTTCTGAGAGCAGTGCCCAGAGACATTATAGCAATGGTCAAATAAATTAATGTTGTTTGCACTTACACTGCATGCAGGTGGCAAGATTTTAGTAACAGGTGTTACAGATGCTGGAGCAAAGATTTGACTCCAGCCTCTGGAAGTTTTTGAGGAGATCATGGTGGAGCAGGTGTTTCCCCACAATTCATGGAGGACCTAATACTGGAGCAGGGGAAAAATGTGAGAAGCTATAGAGAACTGTGATGGACTGACTGCAACTCTTAATTTGCAACCTCCCCTCTGCCAACTGAGGTTGAGGGGGGTGGAAGAAGACTTGTGAAGGAAAGAGTGAAGTTGAGCCTTGGAAGAGGGGGTTTTTTAAGGAAGGCATTTTTGTCTTTGTTTCTTGCCACCCTACTCTAATTGGCAATAAATTAAATTAGTTTTCCTCATGTAGAATCTATTTTGCTTGTGATGGTAATTTGTAATGAATGTCTTTTTTTACCCACAAGCTTTTCTATCAAATTTCTTTCCCTGTCCAGCTGAGGAGAGGGATTGAGAGAGTGGCGAGATAGGCATCTGCCAGCTGGAAAAGGTGCCAGCACAGCACAATTTCACCTGTGATAAATGCCCTTCATGCCTGATGGGTCAAGGCCACTAAGTATTTTCTATACTTAGTCTTAAGACTTTTCTATTGGGCAAATAANCCTCCCCTCTGCCAACTGAGGTTGAGGGGGGAGGAAGAAGACTTGTGAAGGAAAGAGTGAAGTTGAGCCTTGGAAGAGGGGGTTTTTTAAGGAAGGCATTTTTGTCTTTGTTTCTTGCCACCCTACTCTAATTGGCAATAAATTAAATTAGTTTTCCTCATGTAGAATCTATTTTGCTTGTGATGGTAATTTGTAATGAATGTCTTTTTTTACCCACAAGCTTTTCTATCAAATTTCTTTCCCTGTCCAGCTGAGGAGAGGGATTGAGAGAGTGGCGAGATAGGCATCTGCCAGCTGGAAAAGGTGCCAGCACAGCACAATTTCACCTGTGATAAATGCCCTTCATGCCTGATGGGTCAAGGCCACTAAGTATTTTCTATACTTAGTCTTAAGACTTTTCTATTGGGCAAATAAATTATTTTTTTTTTTTGCTTTTCTATATGTGTTAACATCTTTTCCATTGTTAATTGTAATGTATAATTTACTTCCACAGTGTTTTATTTAATTTCTTTAATGAATGATCACTCTTTAAAAATTAAAAATGGCTGAGAGTTAATCTGTTCTCATGACAATTGTAAGGCTACACTGTATTAGGAGCAGAACTAGGGATAAAATGTATTCAGGCCAATAACAAAGGCAAGAAGGAAAATAGGAAATGGATATGGAGTTATTCCTTTCTCCTTGTTTTTATGATGTTATCTTATTGCTAATTTCTGATGCCATACGTCAGCGTATGGGGAGGTGAGGGGGGGAGGAGCACCAATAAAGGACAAGAAAACTAATTAATGAAAGTTGAAATATCTGCGGGGAAAATACCAAAACCTCTGTCGTGTTATCACTAGAGCCTCACACATTCAGGTGATGAAGTGTGAAATTCCTTAATGTTAATTTTAAAAGCTACCTTTCAATAGCTTGTTGTAGAGAGATTGTTTCTGAGGGAATTGATCCCCATGGATGGTGAATGAATGAATTTCTTGATGAACTGAAATACAAAGTGGGAGTTAACCATCTCTAATCTCAATGGACAACTTACAGTGTAACAAGACTTTCAAAATATGTTGTTCTCAAATATACCTTATGTGAAAATTAAAAGAAAAAAATTCAGACTTTGTTTTGTGTTACTCAAATAAGTCTAGTAAATCTGAAGTGATATGAAAGCTATTCTTTCTTCTTTTCCTGTTAAAGAATGTCTTCTCAAAGTAAAACTGCATTTTAACTTGTATGAAATATTTGCTAATCATATTTTCCATGTCAGTCTTAATCATGCATCGAAACACAGCTGATGATAGCTTTACAGCCAAGCAGGT
>VXBJ01004321.1:266858-283406 GCA_013400055.1 Nycticryphes semicollaris | reverse complement strand
AAAAAAAAAAAAAAAAGTTGACTATTTCCTAGGAATTCTGGAGCACCTATACTGAGAAAGATCAGAAAGTCACCTCGTGCATCCAGTCTTAGTCTGTTCTGACTGTAGATAAAACATAGGTCTATGTGTCTGTGTAATTAATTCAATACAGATAACTTTTAGTGCCCTAAAAAGAGGCTTTAAACTGATAAATTTGAAAATTCAGTTGGACAATCTTATTTCTGCTATAGGCAAGGGCAGTTTATGTCAGAGATAAGGAATGAAAAACCTCTTGAATTGACTTGACAGAAGAGATAAGTGCATCTGCTGGAATCTTCTTTTTGACACCAACATCATTAAGAAGACTTTGATGATTAAAAAGTTATGCTCACTGAATTAGAATAAATAATTATTAATAAACATATCATAAAAAGACACAACAGTATGCCATAGCAGACAAAAAAACTCCTCAAAAAAAGTTAGGTATATAAAGAAGCACAGGAAAAAGATAATTCTCAAAAATGCAAGTAGCAGATTTTTGTTATTCTAGTCTTTGTTTATTTTTAAACAAAATAAATATGGACATGTTTTATGAAGGCTGTGGCCTCTTCCGTTCTGGAAATTCTAAGAGGAAATTACTATTGGCAGTATTTAAAACTTTTATAGCAGTTAATCATTATAATAATGCAAGCACTGTAACTTCATTAGATTTTATTTTAATGCTGTAGTCCATGACTGCTTCACTGTTTTTTCCAGAATTGCATTAAAGGGTGTACAGGTATACAAAATTGTGGGAATAGGTTCTGCAGGAGTAGCACGTGTTATCCAGAGAAAGCAGATTTAATCAAAATAAATTTGTGCTTCAATCTATGACTTGAAGAGAGAGAGAACAGTGTTATTATTCTGATATATAGTATTAAATGTCTGGAATATAAATTAATGGCCCAGTCTAAGCCTATGATTCTCATTACATGAAACACTCAATGAGTTTTGGCCAAATATTTGTAAGAAATGTAAATACTTTATTTATATTTATAAAGCATAATTCACATCCTTTCAGTTTAATACTATCTCTGTGATCATGCACAGCAGTTTTGTAATAACTTTTCCAAAGTTTTTATGTAAGTTTGAATGCAGCAGGTATTAAAAGTCTGCTAAAGGCAGCAAATACTAATACAACAATCCACTAATACTTTTTTCCCTGTTTATATACATTTCTCAACATTCATATCCTACATCCTTAAGGCAATAAAGACATATTGAACACTTTTCTTACAAAAGTCTCATTGGGCTTTCTTAGACACTGTGAACGTGTCTAAGAAAGCCCAACTTCTATTTATTTAGAAGTGTACCTGTGGACATTATACATAAATTTGTTTTAAACCTACAGAATAAAAGCTTTATTTGAGATATTCTGATTTACCCTCTAGTTACATGTACAATAACCTGAAATATTTCTTTACATTTAAAGGTGATGCCTAAACTTCCTTGTAATGCCAATAATCTGGGATTTGAAGGTTGGGAGTAACCTTTGCTGATGTGACTATGTGGTGATGGAGTTCAGGATTCTGAAGGGAGGGAAGAAGGCAATCAGCAGCATCACAGCCCGGGACTTGAGAAGAGAAAATCGTGGTCTCTTCAGGGACCTTCTAAGAATCCCATAGAATGACTGAGGACTAGGATAAAGAAAAAGTCAGTCATATCTTCATGGAGAACAAAGTAGCAGCTCTGGAGAGCTACAGACTGATCAGTCTCACCTCATTTCCTGGGAAGGTGATGGAATAAATCATTCTGGAGGTTTTTTTCCAAATATAAGGACCAGAAGGCTATTTATAATAGTCAACATGGATTTATGAAGAGGAAATCATGTTTGACCAAATTAACAGACTGCTACAATTAAATGACTAGCTCAGTAAATGAGGGGAGAGTAATGAATGTTATCTTCCATTCAGCAATGTTATCTTCCATTCAGATGAATCAGTAATGAATGTTATCTTCCATTTGTCACTGTACTGTCACTAGCTTTTCTGGTAGATTTGTAGGTGGTCTTGACCTCTGTGATACTTGTGCTCGATAATACAGTCATGATCACTTTCTCAGGGTCTCCTAGTCTTCTTTAGTTACTCCCACCAAGGATAGTTGCAATTTGAAATTTTAGGCAAAATATTTTTTCCTTCCAATATTGTAACAAAACACTACATATATTACTGGATCAACCATTTAATTTGGTCAAGAATACTAAATCTGTTCTCTGACACTACACAAAAAGATTCTTTTCTTTGGGAGCAATTTTCATGGTCTGCACATTCATTAGAATTTCTGTAGTGTCTCACAATTTAAGATTTCCCTGATACTTCAGCACGTATCTTTATTCTTTACAGAAGTTCTCTGTGTGAGAATCTTGAGTAATTTTTGTGACTTTTTACTTCTTATTTTAGGTGGCACTGATATTTTTCAATTTAGGACTGTCTGCTAATTTCTTGCATTGGAAGAAGCTTCTAAAGGCTGGTGCCTTCTTTTTATTTAAAAATAAAAAAGGAATAGATAAAAAAAAGAAGGAATACAAAAGATAAAATGTTTATGACTTTTTCATCATGTGAATAATATCTTTTATTAAATATTTCTGTCAAAATAACTTGTTTGAAAAATGAATCATTCTGATTTTGTCTACAGCTGACAATTCATAGGCAATAAAACTGTCCCTTTAGTTACTTCTGGATATTTTTTAAGTATTTTTTTTTCCAAATTTCTGCTTTAAGATAGATTGTGTAAGGGTAGGAACAATTCCATTCAAACCTTCCAATAATTACTATAATCTATTATTGTGTTCCTTGCCTTCAGGTTGATTGTTTGCAACTATGTAATAAATTACAGCTATGCAAAAATACTTTGGAAGTCTAGTTGCAGTTGCAATATTTGATTGGTTAGCTCAGTGAAAAATGGAATCCAAAGACAGCTTTTGCTCAATAGCATCACTCCACAGTAACCTCTTTATATGATTATAATATTGGTTGCATTTAAGTCCGTTTCCCACATGAGTTTCTAGTGCTATTTCAATAGCTGTAGAAGAAACTCCCTTTCTTTCCAGTGCCACTCCAGAAAGGCATGATTCTTCCACAGGTCCAGTGACTTATCTGTCAAGCATATGCCTTCACCCTTGGGACATCTCTGTTGCATCTGCACCTTCCTCTGTTATGGAGGAAGTGCTCTAACAGTGTTCTAGAAAACTGTCCTAACAGTGGCTATGGACATTGCTCTTTCCCCCACCCCCCACTTGTTTGATCTTCTCTTTACATATTTTCTTCATTATCATGAAAAGAAAAAAAAAGAAAAAAAACACAAGTTTTTTTTTTGCCGTCATTATTAAGTGAAATATAGGCTATTTTATCTAATCCACCATTTATTTGATCAGACCTCCAGCTGGTTAACAGAGCAAGGATTTTTACATTCCCACAGTCAAGATCAATCTCATTCTCCAGGGCAAGGCAATCCACAGCCTCTGAACATCATTATTCTGTACAGTTAATTAATTGAGCTGTGTCTTTAGTCCCATCATTATGTTATTTCTTCTCTCTTCTGATGTGGGTGAAAAGATTTTTCTAGGTAAGGAAGTAGCCTGCATTCCCAGAAAATCCATCATGAGTTAATTATATTTCAAATTGGATTCTTCCAATTGCTTTTCTTTAACCTAATTTTTTGACCTGTGAAGGAGATCTTAATCTTTTATGGAGAGGGAAGGATTAGTTGAACTAGGATATCCTTATATATTTCCTCTGTTTGATATTGGTGTCACTGCCCACTTTCAGACACTCTTCTAAGTTTTAAAAAACTGTTTTCCAAGTCCATTCCAAAAGCATCTCACTAAATTAGTTCAGTCCATAGAAGTAAGATACATTTCTATGTTCCCATTTCCCCATGTCTCCTTTTTAACTTCAATAATGAAGGCTTATACTCATCTTGCCAAACTTTGTCATCTTGTCTAGATCTTCTTTGTAATTAATGAAGAAAAATAAGTGATGCAAGAGGGCAATTTACCTCACTCAATTTTCATATTGACCTTAGGCTGAATAAATGACCTCTTTAGCATTATTATATGGCTTGAGAAAGTGCCTAGCCAAGTAGTTCAGGACAGGCAACTAACTTTTAAATAATTAAAGCTGAAAGAAAAATCCAGTCCATGTTAAATGTTCCTAGTAAAGTGCTGAAACCAATTTCTTCCACACTGCGCAATGTGTGGAATAAGATCCAATATTTCATACACAGCTGCTGAAAAGGTAGGAAAAAAGTCTACTTGAACTAGGTTTTTCCACAATGGAAAAATAATTATCATTAACATAGTTAAACTGTTGGATCACACATGTTTGCTCTTCCGTGTTTGCTCAAAAATGATATTTTAACATTTGGTAAATAGATTTTGTAAGAAACATTGGTTTATTATTTCTAAGTTGAAGTAGGCTAGAGGGCAGAAGAAACTTGTAAATTGTTCTTTATCGAACACTAACCATTTGTCACTTCTATGTATGTCATGTAACTGATTTATACTTGTGGTATTAGGTGCTTATGTATGCCACTACCAAAGCAGGATCACATGGTCACTGGCTGACTGTCCATATTTACTATCTCAGTCTGTATGACTGTTGGAGTAAGTCATGATTAGATGACATTCAGAATAGTAAGACTAGGTGTACATAAAACTTTGCCTTTGTGTCTGCTGCCCTAAGCCTAGAATCCAACCTCAACCCTTGACATAAAGCCTTCTGGCCCATTGTTGCAGAGGAAGGAGTCAGAAAATGCTCCAACTTACCTTACAAGGTTTATATATTTTGGTTTTTAAAAGACATATTGATTAGTACTTCTGAAACAGAATTTTGCAGACTTTTTTTTTTTTTTTAAATTCTGAATTTTAACAAATTTTGAAGTTCCATTGCTTTAGAACTTTGACTGTCCTTAGTCACCACCAAGTAAATCTGAGCTAGCAAATATTTTTTTTTCTAAATACTGCAGCTCGTATAGTTAGCACTTATGAGCCTCGTTCGTCTAGTACAGTTGTTCTAAAAGGTTGTTGTGATGTATCTGGTAACTACTATCCAGCAAATTTAACATTTAAAATATACTGTATGTTTCTTCCAAAACACTTTGCAAAGAGCATCATCATGAAAACAGTTCTTTGCAGAAAGAAGTGTCAGACTAGTATGTGGCAGAGCAGCAGAAGAAACTGAAACTTGTGTGAAATGCCATTCGATACAGACTGAGAAGAACATTTGATTTTTAGAGCTAATCAGCAGTGAACTGAGAAACGAACACTGGATTTCAAAACCTTCTGTGTCCAGCCGGTGTATCAGGCCTGACACTTCTCAGTGAAGGTGAAAATAACTCTTGGTTGGCTCAAATTAATTCTAGGGAGCTGAATGTGCTGCTAGTTATCCATGCATAAGCAGTGACCATAATTTACTTCAAAGTGCATGAAAAAAAATATGAACTGTAAATAAAAGGGGGTATAAAAATGTCCAACTGAAGCTTAATTTTTAAATCAGTGAACTGTTTACCTTCACACTTTGAAGCTATGCAACCTGAAAAGGGAGTAAAAATGATGATTTAAGTTCAGCAAATTCTATGTATTATCTGATGCTCTGTTACAAGACATATATAAACAACACTAATCTTTTCCCCTCTCCTTTCCTCTTCTGGAATTCAGAAAATGTCATTTAGCAATTCACAGGTACTTAGAGTTGCAAAGATTAATTTTTTTAGGGAAGCAGTACTTTTCCCTCATTTGAGTATTGATGGTGGTATATAAAATGCTAATTCCATGCCTTACAGGAACATACTCTTACAGAATCAAACACTATTAGTCTGTATGAAATCAATGTGCAACTCAGGGAGAGAACACAAAAATCTAATGTTTAATGAACTGACCTTAATATTGAACATACTTTTTCTACTCAGGCCTCCGGACATAATCTGATATAATTTATTATAAAACAAATCCAGATTGCTTTAGTTTTCTGCTTCAGTGGATAATTCCTTACTACGATTAACAAAGGTATGGAGCACAAAATAAAAACTATATACTATTGGGCTTTTTCTCAAATTAAAGCACATCATATTTCTCACAGGTAGAATGAGAATGCAGTAATAAAGTTGTAACTGCCCAAAGTGACTGAAATAAATAACACATAAATGATGCATAAGTAGATAAGAAGCAGGTGGATTACAGCTATGAATGCAGTGAAGTGAAATGTCTTATTCATGTCTTATATTCATCCTCCGTGGAATACAGATCAAATAATTCTATAGAGTAGCATTCATTTATATACAGCACCTATGAGTCCCTTGAAGTTCATTTTTAATGACAGGCAGCATGGTGCTCTCTGCTACAGGCACCTCTTGAAGTAATTTTCTCTAAATCTGTAAGAGTGAAGTTCATCTCTTTGCAGACATTCATTTCCTTCCTATCTGCTATATATCACAATTATATACAAAATATGGACTCATTGGGGGGTGGGGGAAAGACATATAGAGCATTCCAGTTATTAATTTTCAACTGTGCATATGCTAAACATTTGCAGGCTGAAAGCTTGAAGTTCTTGTGTGACATATGGGATGGCAGTGGGAAATAATTTACCCATATTTTAAAAATATGCACTTTTTATGATAAGTAATTTTAGGAACAATCTTTGGAGACACATTTTACTCCATTTTTATAAATCTCTCTCTTTGTACTTGCATAAAACATAATACAATAAATTAAACCTAAAGCAAAGGTGGGGTATACTCCAAATTTAATGCAGTAGTATATAGTAAAGGGTACTCCTGTTACAACACTTCCATATAAAAAGTGTGTACATGTTTAATTAAGTATTAAACAATTGTTTCTTTGCCTCCTTCCCAGCTGTTTTCTCTTCTGAATCACCAGTTCAGAACAGGTAATGATGAAAGGTAAAGTGTCACTTTGCACATAACTCAATGGTGTAAGAAAGAGACTTCTAATTTACAATTTAAATTTTGGGGAATTGACATGTTCATTTGGGATTGTGGATGAAAGGTAGACAGAAGCATGTGGTCACATATATTTAAAGCTTTTTATTTGGAAGATTCCTTGGAGAAAAATCATATAATTTAACTCAGTCTTCTACATCTGAACCAGCAACGTTAACCAGTCTTTACAGACAATTAAGAGGTAGACATTTTTATGACATGATTCATCTGACCTATTTTAGACAGTTACATGGGGTGATTCATGTGTTAGGAATGCCTAATTCTGCTCATTAATTATAAAAAGAAGCTATGATGACTAATTCAGCTGTACATGAAAGTAGTGTGGATATATTTTTGGTTAGAGGCTTCTCACTCAATACGTCTTTCAAAAAGATTACTTCTTGATAAAAACAGGCCCAAATAATTAAAACTTTTCCATGTAATAAGTTAAATTGTATCTAGAAAAAAAGATAACCATCTTTCTGCCTGTGCAAAACAGATGACAAAAGAAAAAAGGTAATTGTCATGGCCAACATACTAATAGGAGTGGCAAAATCAAACCCATAGGAGAGAAACAGAGAAAAGGAGAATGGCTGAGGGAGGGATACATGCACTATACAGGCTTTTCAGATCAGTGTTAGGCCTATCCTGGCACAGCATTACGGCAAAATAATTCTTCCAGACTATTCTCTCAGCAGGTTCTGAGTGCTTAGTTTGAAAAAACACTTGACTGCAATAAAAGGCAGTCATAAGTCTGCTGCCTGCACTCCTAGCTCTGCTATGCAGTTATCTTAGCAGAAAGAACTTCGAGCATGACCACATTTTTCCCTTCAGACTATGACCTTATATAGTCCTGGCAAAAGTGGATGCATGTGCTCAATGCTAGAAAAGCAACGCCACTGCTTACACAAACACCCAGGGTATGATATCCTCTTTACAGTTGTGCTCCAGTGTCTTGATTCCCAAGGGATACACCTTTGGGACATGTTTGACCTCAAAAAAACCCACAAAAAAAAAAAAAAAGGCAAAACCAAAACAACCAAAACAAAGATTAAAAGAACTCCAGCCAACAAACTTATAACAGAAGATGATGTTTAGGAACAACTTATCAGAAAGTGGAGTCAGGACACAGGAAGGACATCTGACTGAGAATCCAGGTGCTCCTCAAGCACCTCGAGGTTTTAAACAAAAAATAAAAAGTAAAATATTCTTTACTAAAGGAAATCCAAAGGAGCGTGTTCTTCTGGTTATTTCTTGCGTTTTCTTATGTGGACCATGAGAACAAATCACGTGACAGCTTTCTCGTGCACTGTGGCACCCACAGTGGGTGGTGGAGGGGTGAGACAGAGGGACAGGTTGTTCAGAGAAGTTGTGGACATCCCATCCCTGGAAGTGTTCAAGGTCTGGTTGGACAGGGCTCTGAAAACATCTGATGTAGTGGAAGGTGTCCTGGCCCATGGCAGGAGGGATTGGATTAGATGTTCTTTAAAGTCCCTTCCAGCCCAAACCATTCTATGATTCTATGGTTTTTAAACATTATTGTGATGCTATGCTCACCCTTACACTGTCCCTCTGCATGTTCAGGGTTTCTGCCTGGGTAGGAGTTATAAGAGTCTGTGGGAGTCCTTCATTGGGAGTAGTATGATGTTGACAGTTTCTTCCTTTTCACTTCGGCGTTTGCTGGGGTAATTTTTACATGTTTGCTACAGTCTAGACCCAGGTCTTTATTGATCTGCAACTTTACATTTGCAGGCAGATTTACTGTAGACGATGTGATTTACATGCTTTGCCTACTTGATCTTGTTTCTATTACTGGGCTAATCCATTTCTTAAAGGAAGGTTTTCGTCTGTCCCAAATGGTAAATATTGCTTCCCTCTCTCCAGACTGATTTAGTATGATAAAACATGGGAGAAAAAAGCTTATGGTTGAAATATTCAGACACAGATTCTGCATGACTAAATTTATTAGATAGTGGAAAAGCCACTCAAAGGAAATACCATGACCATCATTTGACCCTCACTGAGATGAGGCTATACAGAGCTCACCTCAGTTAGAGGACAGACTGTGCTAGGAGATTCTGTAGGTCTTTTTTTGCCATTAATTTAATCTGTTTTATAAACTTGGGTACATTGGTTAGGAACTCAACCAATTTTATTTCAAACACATAAAGATTTATTAATCTATCCAATATCTTTGTATAAACACTATTTCCCAGAGATGTGTACAATAGAAATGTAATCATTTATATAATAACATTCAAAACCCCTTACTTTTATGCCGTGAAGATGGTAAATATTAAAGGCAATTTTAAACGTGGAATTGCAGTGGGTAATGTACTATGTCACACAATATCAAAGGTCAGAATCTTTCCAGCGTACTTGAAGATAAAAAAATTTGCTGTAATTTGAGTTGAGTGTCCAACAAGGATGAAACAGGTGTTTTGATTTCACTACTCACTTGAAGATCAGAAAGTAAAAATTTTTCCCTAAGTTTTTAGGCCACCTACTAAAATTCTGGTTTACTATTCCAGTAGTTGTAAAAGACTGCCATGGTTTAACCATGGTAGGCAGCTCATCACCACAGACCTGCTCACTCATTCCCCCACAGAGGGATGGGGGAGAGAATCAGAAAGTGATAAGATTTCAATTAAAGATAAAGACAGTTTAAAAGGTAAAGCAAAAACAGAGCACGCAAGGAATATAGTCTGGAACATCTCTTTGGTCACCTGGAGTTAGTTGTCCCATCTGTGACCAGGCCAACGCTGGTGGGGCAGTGTGAGAAGCAGAAATGTCCTCAGTAACAACTCACCAATCAATGCAAAATCCGCACAAATCCAAAACACAGCTCCACACCAGCTACTGGGAAGAAAATTAACTTTATCCCAGACAAAACCTGTATATAGCCTTACAAAAATTTATCTGCTTCCTCCTTATCTTCACCTCCTTGAGTAACAGAAGGAAGGGCAAAATGGAGAAAAGCTGAAACATCACAAGGGGGCGAAATGTAAGTCTCTTTGTATTATTTGTGAAAATAAAACTGATGATATTAAAAATGTAATCTCTACAGAAAACTAAACACAGGCAGACTACAGTTTGGGTCTTGAAGATCTACTATCAGTGTTCATGTTGTTCAGTGTGAAAGCAAGGTATTACCTTGATCTGGGACTGTTTAACTTATAGAAGAGAAGGCTTGGGGGAGGATCTTGTCAATGTAAACACCTGAAGGGAGGGTGCAAAGAGGACAGAACCAGGCTCATTTCATGGCATTATAGAATTGTCTAGGTTGGAAGGGACCTTTCAGATAAATGAGTCCAACCATTAACCTAACACAAACAACATCACTAAATCATGTTGTTAAGCACCACATCTATACATATTTTAAATATCTCCAGGGATGATGATTCCACCATTTCCCTGAGCAGCCTCTTCTGATGCTTGATAACTCTTTCCATGTAAAATTTTTCCCTAATATCTAACCTAAACCTCCATTAGAGCAACTAGAAGACATTTCTTTTTCTCCTATCTCTTGTTCTGTTCAGGGGTACTCAGTGACAGTATGAGAGGCAAGAAGCGCAGTCTGAAACATGGGAGGTTGCATCTAAGTACAATAATAAACACTTTTTTTACTGTGAGAGTGACAGCATTGGCACAAGTTAGCCATGGGTTTTATAGTGTCTCCATCCTTGGAGTTATTCAAAAGCTGCCTGGACGTGAGCCTGGACAACTAGCTATAGGTGCCCTGTGTAATTAGGTGTGTTGAACCCAGATGACCTTCAGAAGTCCCTTCAAAATTTAGCCTTTCTGTGATTGTGTGATTCTGTGAGATTCTGTGAAAACTGAAGTATTTCAAACAAAGATAAGAAATGGCTAAGTTTGACAAAGAAATGCCTAAACTTGCGTCACTAATTAAAAAATACCTAACAAAATAAAGTGACAGTAGCAAAAGAAAAGAAGTGGTCCCAAACACTACCAAGGTTCTTTTGCAATATTCTTCTAGGAATTGTAAGAAAAAGTGCCTCAAGTGAGTTCTGATACACTGGTATTGAACCACACATGGCAATATGTCAGTCTGGATTAAAAAAAATTCTGAAACTATAGTTTGACAGAATAAAATGTTTTCCCTCCCTTAAGATAACTTTCTTTCTAAATCATTGTTTTCATTTCATGCTAGTTGCTACCTTAACTATAAATTACTTACACCAACTGATACTGGCAGAAAGAAAAAATATTTTGTTTTACATTTAATGATAAACCATAATTCATGTATTTTAAGTCATAGTGGATTATAAATTATTTTGAGTTACAACATAGAATAATAATATATGAGTGACAGAAAGCCTTTCATGGGTAATGATGTATACTGCCAATATTTGTGGGGTTTTGTTTTGTTTAGTTAGGTTTTTCCCAGAAAGCAGTGTCTTAAAAATACTTAAAATATTATATGTGGTAGTAATTGTATTTTGATCAACTACTCCATGAACAAGGAAACCCTTCCTTCAACAACAGGAGATAATAGTTCTATATTAATGCAAAATTAGATGGTGTTTAAAATACTGTATTACATCCAAACACAAGCTGAAAACTTAATTTAAGGCATTTTTGTCCATATGTTTTGAAGGCTCCAAAATGCCCAGAAAAAAAAAGCAACTAAAAGATGATAATGAAATGATGAAAATCTAATCTTTTCTTTAAATTTTAGCAGATCAAGTGTCACTTAGTCAATTAATCCATGTTTCGTCCTTATTATGTCACACAATTTCAAGAAAATCTCTCTTTTCCCATTCCTCCATTCCCCTGTTCCTCCTGATTTGTTAGTAACTTTATTTTCAGGTGTTTTGATAAGAAAATAAATTTATACTTTTTCTAATAAATTTTGAATGCAGTGAATTTGGACCAAATTTGACAGAAAGCTGGAAATGTTAAAATGTGTTGCATTTTTTAATATCATGAAAATGTTGCTTAAGTAGACTGGTGTGACCTTTTTTACCATATGCATAGAAATAAAGGCTATGCATTATGGCAAACTACTTTTAACACCAAAAAATCTGCACGAGAGCATCATTACAGATGCCCATTACAGGCAAAGCCTAATCAACGGTTACACCTTAGATGGTATGAGAGCAGGTAGACCCAAGCACAGATTGAAAGTTACTCTGGGTATCTAAATAAAGAAACTACATGGTTTTAATTTTACAACCAACAAAATCAATTTGCTTTTCTCAGAATTTGACACTAGCATATGATACTGAAAGAGTGTCACAGCTATACTCTATATTTTAGCTTTGGTGATCTTAGATACTTATTTTCTTTTCCATTCTAAATTAGTCACTATATTAAACTTTAAACAAGTAGCTAAACTGAAAACCAAAGCAAAGCAAAACAGATTCATCTTTTCCATACTGAATAACGTATCTGCTTTAGTTTTGGCAGCTATTTTTTCTTTTGGGAACTGTGTTTTTTTGCTTATACTCTTCACAGCTTCTTCAGAATTCATTTGCTGCAAGCCTTACTGATCACATTCTTCACAGCATTATTTTTGACCATCAGAGAGAAACCTGATCTGTCAAAGAGGAAGAATTATGTGGTATGAACTCCACATTGATTATTTTCATCAGTTAATTAGTTTTCAATCTTCCATATATATTTTGAAGGACAGATTTATTATTATTATTTTTATTATTTTATTATTATTATTATTATTATTATTATTATTATTATTATTATTATTATTATTAATTATTATGTTTTTGTTGTTAGTAAGATAAAGAGGTAAATTAAACTTTTGCAGCATTGCTGGCTCATAGCTCTCCAATTTTTTAAAACTGTTGCAAAGATAGAGTTGAAAATACACAAAGCATAGAATTTTAATTGGTAATTGATACACCATTAATTGAGACTGGCTTCATATACCCTGAACTTTATAATACTGTAAATCAGGAAAACGATCTTCATTGGTGACATTTCATTATCAGTGATGTCATATACAAAATATACATCAAGAAANAATATACATCAAGAAAAAATGAACCTTGTGATTTACAGGTTTTAGTGGTCATGCTACTTCTAAGAGCTTAAAAGTAGATTCTGTTTTTTTCACCAAAGTTGATTATAAAGTTTATTCTGATAAAATTCTCATGGAGTGTCAAATAGTGTATTTAAAGGTGAAGCTCAGTATTTTATTTTTAGGACATGATATTCATGAAATAACTCTGTTTCTGTATTATAAAAATATACAACTATGCTCTTAAAAAATAGGAGGTGTTTTCTAGTACAACCAAGGAGAAAGATTCATTGAGTAATGACTGAATTCAGAGACGTACATTTCTTTAACATACAATAAAGTAATATGGAGTGAGAAACAATGACAAAATCACTATCTTAATATCTATGTTAGAGGACCAGAATGTGTTAGCAATAATTTAAGGCATTATATGATGCTATTTGTAATTTGTGTATGCAACATATAAAAAACAAGCCTTGATCTAAAATGACAAGTTCCCAGATGGTATAGCAGAACATATTGACCACCCAGATGAATAGAAACAGGTTTGGAGTATGTAAGAAGAGATTTATGTGGAATAAATATTCTTATTATAAATTATTTTGAGGGGATTTTGTATGAACCAGATCTTATCATTGCCTATATAAGAACAGATGCTTTTCACATCCTCTTTCTTTGAACAAAATACAAAATAACCTCGAGTATCCTTTGTCATAACATTACTATGATTCATAAAGCTGTCTCACTAACGCCTCATATATTCTAACTATTTAAATCCTAAAATTAAAAAAAAAATGAAATGATCTTCAGAACCTCATGAATAACAGAAGTACACTGAAGACCTGACTATACTGGTGATTTCAAAGACAGACAATAGAAAAATTCTTCTACCATTCTATTTATTGTTAAATTAGATTGTAAGTTATGTCAGGAATAAATGTATTGACATGAAGAGACCCGTCTTGGCAAAACAAATGTAGAACAGTGTTCTGACTTTGGAGATGGGCAACCCATATTACAGTTCTTTGCTGACAATCTTTTCCAAAACTTTCAAAGAAGTATGAGTAAAGGCATTAATTAAGAACGTTGTTACTGAAACAATAATTTTTCAAAAACAAAATATAAAATAATTAACAAAAATTAGAATGACAAAGCATGACAGCTCCAGTGAGAAGTAATGTCTGTCACACAGTACTAACATAATAGCTGTGTAATATTTGAGTCTGTCAAAGCAATCAGTTTGACCTTTTTTCTAAGGAATAGTATAGAAACCTTATGATCAAAGGTGTTCAGAAATCAAACAAGAAAGTAATGTTCAAACTAGATTTCTTTTTATATTAAATTATCACTCAGTTCTTTCTGAAATTGTAGAAATTAAACTTCTTTTATGGCTGATGATTTAAAGCAGGTCATAGTATACTTGAAAATCCTAAATATAAATACATATCTGTAGAAAAAAAATGTTCCTTTTATGATATGAATTGAAAAGTTTAAAGTAGATTACTTATTAGGAAAAAAGGTACAAATGTATCAACTAAAATGTTTAAGTAGCAGATGATTGTACATTTGGAAATCTTATTGTGGTCAAAACAGTTAAAAGTATAATTATCAATAAAAGTCCTGTGAAAAAACCAATGATTTTTCCAAGTATTTTATGGCATTTTACTGACTTGAGAAAGTGGTAAGTGTAGAATATTGAGATATGAATATACCATTTAAGTCTTTGGAAATGTACTTTTAAAATTCATTAAATTGGTTTAATTTTTGCTAATTCTGTAAATATTTATGCTCTAGATTATCACAAGTGATCAAACAGGTAAATGAAGAAATAAAAGTGTAGCTAGAAGCCAACCAGCTTTCAAAGGAGAATTTCAGTGTCTGTTCTAGTTGAAATGCAGAAATATAAATCAAAGACCACAAAGACATAACCAGACAGGTCTGAGACACATTCAGTCTGCTTTGACTAATGATCAGTCATCATTAAAGTTCTGATCACAGCATTGGTCTTTTAAGAGACAGATGAGGTTACGTTTTTCACTCATGCAGATGTGTGCAGACATGTCTTTGAATGCTTTCACACTTGTAAATTCTGAACCAGAATTTAGCTCTTGCAATTCAAACAACTGAATGAAGAACACAGAGACAAATTTTTAATGTTTCATAGCATTCTACTGCACTAGAACAATTCCCAGCCTGCAAAGGTAGTAACTGCAAAAATCCAAGGAACAATCCACGTTGGTTAATATTACTAAGGAACATCATAAACTGAAGACCTTAACTAGCTGTTATTGCTACAAAAAAACCCAAACCCTATGGGATAATTTATTTTCCTTAGAATAGATATTAAGAAATAAATAATTCAGTAGTAGCAAATAAAAACAGAGAGAAGAAACTCGTTTCAATGTAGGCTCTGGCTCTATATTGTAAGAAAATTCAAAAAGACATAGTTGTGTCGTGGATATTAATATACTCACAAAATGTGGCACTGGACAAGCAAGTTTGGCAGATACAGCAACGTTTTGCTAAAAATACTCCTGAGGAAACACAATTGTAAGTTAGAACTTTCTCTTCCTCTTATTCATTTTCAGGATCCAGTGAAGCCTCTGAAGTCTTCCTGAGAGCAAATCTTTCTGAGAATTGTTCTCCCTGAAGCTGTCTTACGCTCACATTCAAATATTACTTGTGTTGTGATAAATTCCTCCTGAGGTCAAGTGTACTCTTTTCAGGAGGGGCTGGATTGCTGATGCCAACAGACTGCTGGGACATATCTGATCTATCTGTAAGGAAGGCTATTATAAACTTTCCAGTGCTCACAGAGTTATGAAACACAATGAGCACTTCATAGATACCAAATTCTTCCTGAATGTTCCTGTATCAGTCTGGAGAGTTATACATAGAATATAGTATTTCTTTGCTTTATTCTAAGGCTTAATCAGTCAGATTTACCTACCTTTGTGTTTTCGCAAGCAGTTATGGAAAGCGTTTGATGGAAGGATTTTTAAAAAAATTCCCCTTTCATTTCAGGAGAAAAAAACACTTTTTTTTTTTTTTTTTTTCCCTGCCTTAGCCTGTATAAACAACAAGGAGATTGACATTTTCTTGTCATTCTAGGGAATGCCAGAACATGTAACCTTTGTTAGGTTATATAAATATATAAACAGAAAAAAAAATATGTTTGGATGTCACTAAAGGAACTGCAGCATTAAAAATGCAGGGAATTAAACATTAAAAAAAGAAGCAGTCTTTGTAAAGACAAAAGGTGAGTGTAAAGGCTACTTAACAGTAACGCTTATGTATACATATATACATATATATATATATGCATATATATATATATGCATGTGCGTCTGTATGTGCAGAGCTGAATGAGAACACTAGCTCCATGAGCACACATAAAGTGCTCCAACAGAAGACGGGCAGTTAGAACACAGACCAGAACAGAGGGAGTCTAAAGGAACCTTCCCTCCTGAAATGTGGTAATATGCCCATCGGCTCCCCAGCATCTGACCTTCACACTCATTTGGGCTATACTATTGACCTAAGTGGAAATGTAGATAAGGCCCCTGAGGACCACGAAAGTCTGGTAGGTG
>VXBJ01004321.1:250737-264932 GCA_013400055.1 Nycticryphes semicollaris | reverse complement strand
CTTTGGCTAGATTATTAAATAAATTAGAAGTTATTAAAATAAATATAATTTGTTCAAATAAATAGTAAATTTAATTTTTTAAAGGAATACAGTGCAAATTTTGTACAACTGCACCATTTTGTAAGGAAAATCTTATTTCACTAGAACACTTTTATTTCATATTGAAAAAAGAAATGTGTCTGGTCTTAAGCCAAGGCCCTCTTTGCTGTATTGCTTGAAAAGTGTCCCACAACCGCAAAGGAGTTTGGTAGAATGAAACTTCTCATTTTTATTTACAAAGTTAAAGTGTCTGTCTTCCTGTTCAAAACTCTTCCCAATTTTAAAAATAATCTTAATACTGGTGGTTGCCACAGTAGTAATGTAATTGACAAAATAGATCCAAGAAATGGAAATTGTCTACAACTATTCTAACAGAAAGCTGCTGCTTTGCAGCAGTAAGCTTCCTCCAGAACCTCAGCTCGCTGTCCTAAGGGAAGCTAGTATTGCTGTACTGTGATAGCCTTTTTGGAGTGGTTTGACTCACTTTTCCACAACTAAGGGAAAGGATGAATTATACTTGTCTGTGAGAAAGATCCAGATTGCCTCCAGAGAAGTTTTAAGGACATTCTGCATCTCTACCTGAAGGCTAGCACTTTAACAGAAGGCACCTGTATACCACTCTAGGAAATTTATGCAATGGCTTTATAATATTTGGGGTGGGCAATACAGTTGCAAGTGAGGAAACAGGGCAAGTTAGAGACTTGTGAGTGGGAAAATACAATTTGTCCCTTCCCTGTGAAGCTGGCAGAGAAGGGATGCAGAGGCTCTGAATCTGGGATTTAGGCTGAAAAAGAACAAGGTCTCAAGCTTTACTTTCTGAAGCACAGAGATCTTGTTATGTAGAGGAAAAGGTACTGCCTTTGGAACTTTTCCAGCAAAATGTAACTCAGAGTATAGAGTATTGTATTTTTAACTATGTTGGTTTCTCCGGTGGTTCAAAGAATATAAAATAGTACAATTTATTACCTGGAAAGAGTGTAGATATATTGAAGATGAGGCAGGATTAGCATTTTATGTATGTTTTTGATCAGAGCACACATCCAACTCAGTGACACAGAATCTTTAAGAGAAAGAGACAGGAACTGTATACTCTCTCTCTACTCCACTTGTAGAGCAGTAAGGGGCCTAGCTGGTACTGCATTAAAGGTAATGGTGCACAAGCTTTAGATCTTATCAAGACTAATTGAGGTAAATATTAAGAATTTGGATTGTCAATGTCTATGATTTTATTCCAAAGGTTTTCCTTTTTCAGTATGTATTATCCAGTCCAGTGCTTAGTTTTTTCTTTCTAAATTAAAAGTTAATTTCTTTTGACTTGTTCCTGCTGAGCAGCAAAACTATGTCAGAGTGAGAGCATTTCTGATATGTAGTGTTATGTGGACATATTCCTAGGTGAACACGAGATCTTAATAAGAAAGGCAAAAGAATCTTAGATTAAGGAATCTGAAACTGAGGGGTATTAAAATTTCTGCAATATTTTTTACATTTCCTCCAACACGTGAAATTGCAGCATATACCCAATATTAAAAGAAAAAAAAAAATCTTTGATAGCACCAAAGAAAAATAATGCACAAAATCTCATTGTTTTTAATAATTCATAATGACATCTTGAAGTGCAGTATCTGTTATTCCTTTTGAACTAATCATATATTCAGATTAATATAAATTCATGTACTGAGTCAATCATTCTAGGAATATGTTTACAAACATTTTCCATATGCAAGAAGATTTCTGCAGTGCAAAGGAAGCCACAAATTCTTCTTGAAAGAACAACTTAATTTCTCTGTAATTTTGACTAAAAAAAATAATTGTACAGAAAATTATAATAAAATATCTAATAGCATTTTTACATTATTATTCCCACCTCAAAAAAACCCAAAAACAAAAACAAAAAACCCAAACCACAAACACTTGTCCTCTCCCCAAAAAAGAACAAAACAAAAAACAACCCCCAAACTTTAAACCAAAGGGTGTAAAATATTTTCTGCCCATAATTGACATAAATTAATTACAGGTACGTGTGCAGCGGTTAATATTCTACCCGAAAAAGAAGCTCATACTGAGTTCTCTGGAACACATCCAGGTGTTCATGAATTGTTACCATAATGATTCACACAAAATTCATCAGAGAATTTTGTTTCAAAATGTTACCAGGCTAGGAGGCGTCATGTAAATTATGGGATTTACATCAGTAGTGGCACTCTTGACAAAAATAATTAAAACCCTATCCCCCTCAAAAAACCCCAAACATCACAACAAAAACACTCAGCAAAACCTCTCAAGTCCCATAGAAACTATGATTGAGTTAAAAAACGAGCACTTGTGCTGACTTTCAAGGAATCTACTGCTACCCAGCTGTTCTCATTTAAAACTAATGTAATATTATGAAATGATTCATTGAGAAATATGTATGGACTCATGGCAATGGAGCTGCAGCTCTTTACAAGCATAATATTGAAACAAAAATTGTCTTCTCATACAGTTTAAATCATCCGTGTTACGCCTTTATCCAGGATAGATCAAACAGTTCCTTAATAAACATCTGTTTTCGATTTTTTGTTTCTGGGAACAATACCGTGAGAGAGGGTGGAAGAAAGAAAAAAGAAAGGTCTAGTTCGTTATAAGGTGT
Organism: Nycticryphes semicollaris; assembly: GCA_013400055.1. NCBI lineage: Eukaryota > Metazoa > Chordata > Aves > Charadriiformes > Rostratulidae > Nycticryphes > Nycticryphes semicollaris. Next base: position 262,264 of record VXBJ01004321.1, on the reverse strand, counting down.
AATTGAGATAGCTGAATAACAATGCTTACTACAATTCAGTGAGAATGTCTGTTATAAACCACATAAATAATATAAGAACTAATATTGCAGTTTTAAAGGACAGCGTATTTTTGATTGGCATAGGTCCTGCAGGTAGTATGAGTGGGTATGCAGTGCATTACAAACTGTAAATGGGAGACATGAACATCACTGTTAGCTGCCAGTAAGTATAAAGCTTCATATATAGTATTATTTTTCCCAAATTAATATGCTTTGAAAAATCTTCAAGTCACCTCAATCTACCATCTTAGTAGTAGAATGCAGAAAAAAAAATAAATTTAAAAATAAACAGGACTTTCTAAAGACATTACGTAGTAATTTTATATTTTTTTTTTTTTTTTGCAAAGAGTTTGTAATGCACTGCATACACTGCAAAATGTAAAAAGGAAAAGTAAAAAGGAATGACTTTGACTAAAGCATATTGAATTTCATTACATGGAATGTAAATATTCAAATGCATATTTAGGACAGTTTAAAGAGTTCTAGCTGAAAGTATGAAACCAAGCTGGTTAAGTGTGATCAATACTCATCACTATGTGTATGACTGTGTCAGTAACTAACACTTATATGAGTTAGTGTGGTCACAAATGTACTACTGTACACATCTCAAATACCAGAGACAGCAGAAGATTGAGATACATTTAATCCATCGTTATAGACTGGAAATATAAACATCCACTTGTCATTCACAGAGGCACCAATGGGCCAGGGAGCACGTCACATGTTTCTGTAAGATGAAGATAAGTGCATAAGCCACAGTGATGGAGATAAGCTGCTTTGATTTCTGGAGGGCTTTTTTTTTTCAGTACAAAAAAAAGGAATTGAAAAACAGTTTGCTGAAAGATAAAGCATAATTAGATAAAAGAGCAGGAAAATAACTAAAAGCTTGATGCAATTTGTAACTTAACTAAATTCTGAAGAATGTTTCAGTTATAAGATCTCATTTCACAACTGATGAGCACTTCTGTACTGCACTATACTTCCACTTATTTAAACAATGCCATTTTGATTAACTCACTTATTGTCATAGCATGAGCAAAAATTGGAACAGTTAATTACTCTGAGTTTATGAGGTAATCAATATATCTGTGTTATGCAATAACTCAGAGGAAAATTCTGAAAACAATATTAGTTTGAATATTGGAATTAAGAACAGTATGTACAAATTTTCCATTTTCTGACACCTTTTATAATTTTTCCTATTAATTTATTAGTCATATTTAGTAACTAATTCTACCCTCAGTTAACACACTGATGAAGACCTTCTTAACCTTTTTGCTGCAGGATCAGGGACTGGAGATATCTGCATGCAGTTGAGGCCCTAAGCAATAAATCTTAGTCTGACTAATAAGGATTAGATATCTAACTACCTCCTGTGATGTGTTGTAAGGATGCAGATTGTGTCTACTCTGAGCAAAAGAGTATGGTACAAAGGTCTGAGTTATAAGACACAGTACTAAGCAGATGTGTTGGCTCATCTAGCTGAACCGTCATGGCACTGAATAAAAATTAGCAAGTCCTTCCTGTAATCTGTAGGATAAATATGGACAAACTTTGAAAAGAAGTAAAAAAAATCAAGAGAACATGTAGAGCAATGTATTGTGGGAAACTAGACAGTTCTGCCTCTTCTGGGAAAACAGTGAAAGGCAACTGGTCATCCTGTCATTTGTCACTGCTCTAGGACGTCAGGGCAGCCTATGTCTCTGAGAAGGGAATAAAAGCAATAATTTACATGGAAAACAAGTAAGGATGAGAAACACCTTGATCAACACAGAAAGACACACATTGCTTATTATCTCAAGAAGGTACTCCTAAGGAATCTGAAACAAATCACAGACCAATTGTGGAATTGTTTTTAAATGCAATGATATACCAAAGGAAAATCAAAGTTGTTTATTTAAATTACCAGTTGTACTTATTTCATACTTATTTCATACATGAAAAACCTTTATTTGAGATGCTTACTGTGAGTCAGACCCACACTCATTAGAGTGTACTACATTACATTTTCTTAAAAGACAAAAACATGAAGTATAATATATTTGCTGCCAAAGCTTTAAGAAACTAGCAAAAGTCACTGGCTATGCAGACAAAAGCAGTCTGCTGAAGTGCTAAAACACTCCTGACAGCATTTATTTCTTCTGCAGGTGCAGAGAAAATAAATTATTTATTCAAAGTTATCTGAGTAGATCAATTCAATGACTAGTTTATTTAAATGTGAGAAGCCAAATGGGAATGAAAAAGAAAGCAAGCAATTTGTAGGCTATGCATGAAGAATAAGAATGCAGTAATGATACATACCGGACCTAAAATCTTAGAGGATAAAGTAACCAGAAATGCTAACTTGCTAACTACATGCAACAATTTATTTTATTTTATTTTATTTTTTAAATAAATCGCTTACTTGTAAAACATGCTTTGGCAAATTATTTTTCCTGTATCTTGTACACCTATTAATGTTTTATTTTAAACTACTGTTACTGCCTGAATTTTAAAAAAGTTCCAATTCTTTAAATACAGACCTCCTTTGGGCTATGGTCTAGCACAGATTACAGATACACACTGGTCTGAACCATCTAGACAGCTGTGAAGAAGCACAATGGACCAAAAGAGGGGATATACATCTCTCTTAGACCAAAAAATCTTGAACCTTGTGCCTTGTATTTTTGTGTTGAATATGTATATATATATATATTGCTATTTATAAATCTATATGCATAGTGGAAATATAAATTATATAAATTTTTGATGTAAACTCTGTCTTAATGTTCTTTTTTTGTGCTTTTTTTTTTTTTTTTAAGTAAATAAACAGCAGTAAAGATAATGGTAAGATGTTAACTGGTTTCAGTCATACTGTGGGTTACCCTGTACTCAGTAGTTTTGATACCTAGTCTAATGTTTTGGACCAGGGATAGACGCCCTTGATGTGGAGAGCATTGTGACTACCCATTCAGTCCATTTCCTCTTTGTGCAGTTGGCTGTGGTCACCTGTGGTTGAAGCCAGGCAGTGTGGGTCAGTGTGACTGATTCCTGTCCTTCTTTTGAGAAATTGGATTTTTTTGGGGATGGAAATGAACTACTTAGAAATGCCTGTGCTATGCAAATGGATGATTCAGAGTCGCCATACAGGTAGATCCATGGTGCTAAAACCTGTCATGGGCGTGATCTCCCACTATCCTTCTGTATTCAACACTGTCTCATATGTGATCAGTTTGGACATATACTTAAATATACTCCAGACTGCAGTCATACTTAAAATGTAGCTTACATGCTCAGGAAGGTCTACTGTTCTTTGCTTCTATATTTTAAATAAAATAGGTTAATTGACATGGAAATTACAAAATTTTCAATATCTTATCTTATCCTCCATTAGTAGTCTGAGTATTCTACAAGGAAGACCGAAAACCAGCTGTTTTTTCTACCAAGACCTATAATCTGGAAAGATAACAATCTACCTTCCAAATATATTTCTCCTTGCATATTTCAAGAGCTTCTCAGGATTTCAACTTCTTATGCACTTATGACTGACTCTTCAGTCTTTTCTTCTAGCTTAGTTACTTTGCTTCAAAACCTTTTTATTTTCCCATGCACAAAATGGTTGTTGTTTTCAAATAGTACTGAAAATTCATGAGTTATATCATTCCTTCACTTAAGTCCCTGGCAAAGAGGCCACTGAGTAACAGTTTTTGATAGTAGAACTCATTAATTTCAAGTCTGTAAAAATCCCATCATTCATATATAAAGAATTTTAGAACTTCTTGGCCTTATTCTTCTTCCATTTGAGTCTGTGGCAGTTTTTCTACGCATGTTAATGAAATCCCAGAATATTCTTCAAAGTTTAAGGAAAAGCAAGCTGAGAGAGAGAGAAAGACGTGAAATGTCTTCAGAGGAGTAGAAAAATTGTAGTGCAAATGTTTGACTATAACAAAGGTTAAAAAAGTAGAGATAATTGGTGTAAAGAAAATAGCTCTGAAGATTAATAGAAGCAAATATTATTATTTTTTCCCAGGTCTATTTAAGGGCCGTAAGTTATTTGTTGGACTTGTATGGCTTCTAAAAAATGAAATGAGTAATTTACTGAAATGTGAATCATCTGATGCAAAAATGTCATATAATGTTTTTAACTCTAGTATTAGGAAGGTGAGAAAAGTTTCTTAGTCCAGAAGAAGACATAAATTTCACAGGAAGAAAGAAAAAATATTGAGATGAAATGAGGATCAAACCAGGATGAATGGTTTCACCCTCTGAAAGCTGCCAAAATGTCCAAGCCAAACAGAGCTTTAATCTGAAGAAAGCAGAAAAAAAAATAAAAAGGCACCTGTTAGTAGTATATCCAAAAACTTATTGAAAGCTGGAAAAATAATGAGAGCAGAGAAAGTTAACTGTTGTCACAGAAAGTAGAAAGTGATTTAACATGGCTCTAGTAAAATAGTCTCAGAAGACAAATAACCTTCACTGCAGTGTACCGAATATAAACTTGAATTGGGTACAGCCTGAAAACACCAAGAGAGCTTTGACATTAATTAAGTGTATTTAACATTGATCTCTAATAAAGAAGTCTAGTAAATTGAAAGTGAGAAAGAGGTTGGAGTTTTTTTGATACCAAAAGGAATTGGTGAGATAAGAGCTATGAATATCCCTTAGAGAAACTTGCTTATAAAATTTTGCTATGGTAAAACCCCAAAGACTGGTAAATAAAATTGATTTGTGAAAGGGTCTATAAGAGAGAAGTATAGTGCACCTGGGAAGGTAAAAAATTACAATTAATCAGAGTGCTATGATAAGGAGTAGTTGAAAATGGAAAAACTGATAATGAAAATACACAATTTGTGCTAGTGGAATCAAATGTGTTTGTCGCTTTTCCAGAGCATGTAAGTATATTCAAGAGTATATTTACAAGTATTGTGTCTGTATCACATCTCCCATCTTTAACAAAGATTTTTTCTGTACAAAACAGTGGATTTATTACGATACAATGACAGTGATATGGGTGTACAGGTTGGAATATTACTGGTGATATTACTGTAAAGCTGAAAATTTTGATAAATCTAATAGATACATAATAACATAGCTGATCACAGTGATGTCACTGTGCTTTATTTTAATTATATTTATTATTTATATTTCATTACATTATATTTTGATGCAATTTCCTTTTTGCTATTGTGATGATTGTCATTCTGTCTGCCTGTTTAAAAGGAAACAGATTTTAATTGTAAGATTGTAATTGTGACACCACTGGTAGACTGGTGTTTTGTGGTTTTTTTTAGTCACTTGTATTGTATTTGGAGATGGCCAGCCTCCCACTGTCCACATCTGCTTTCAATTCACAAGCAGTTGGTGTAAGTCATGCTTCATCAGCATTTTGTCAGCTTACTATTCTGTCTCATCTGGGAAGCTGTTATACGAATTAATAGAAGCAGAAAATACATACACTCTCTCTTTAAATTTTCAGCAGGGATCTGACTTTCTGTAACTTCTGCAAATTGCACCATTAAATTACATATGTTGGCCTGTTGGGCAACCATGATTAGACAACTAAAGAAAAATGCCCATAAACTTCACGAACTGACTAACAGTGAAATTGCCAGTGAAATAAATGAGCAGACTGTAACACTTCTAGACTTTTTTGTCTTGATTCAACCAGCTCAAATGCTGGAAAGCTATGTAGATATGCAGTGCATCACATTAATTATATTTAGTGACACTCGTGCACATTACATATAACATACAAAGAAGCTCCCTTTAGTTCAGTATCCTTCCTTCTTCAAATATATGAATTGGAAACTTTTAGAGTAATTTTAACAAAATATTGAAAAGAGAGAAGGTAAATTTCCTCAGTAGCAAAAGTGGTCAAATAATGAAAATAGGTTAAATTAGTAATTTATTAACTTACTTATATATTTATTTCAAAAATTTATTTTGTGAAATATCCAGTTTGTTCAAATAAAATTCAAAAGCAAACAACATGGATTTAAACTCTGTAGGAAAAACATCCTGGAGTGGTGTTATGCGAGCAATTCCCTGATACAATATACGATATAGTATGTTTTCCTTTATTCTAGCAAGAACAGAGAAAATATTGTAGCCTGTGTGTATTTTCCTTTTTTTCTGAGCTCAGATAAAGGACCATAAGTTGACCTCTAACTCACAGCTATAATTCTTTTTGCAGAAATATACATATTATTTGCTGAAATGAAGTTCAATAGATAATAGTGATCCATTTGGAGCACTGGGACAGATGGTGACATGAAGGAAAAAGCCATCAGCCCTGAACCGTGATGCTTTTTATTCAACAAATTTGAGTACTGAGAACTTTTATACAGCACAGTGTCTACATTCCTTAAGACTTTCTGTAGAGAAATTAAAAATTAGAGGCTTGGAAGAAAAGATAATTGAATGGGATTTGAATCAGTATTCAATTCATTGACATTTCATTATTTATTTGTGTTCGAAGTTAGGAAACAGTTACTCTTTTCCCAGCATGAAATATGAACATGGAATGAAGTGTCATGATATCCACAGTTGCCCTGGATCATTAATTTGAAGCAAGCTGAGCCTCTATGGAGGTTTTGCACTATTTATTCTGGTTGGATTGACTGAAAACCTTATGTAGAAGGCAAAGGTCTGGCCTTTCAGAAGACGTAATACTCTCATAGAGGACTTTTTGCAGCAGTGCTTGGCCAAGGAAGTGTACACAGCTGTAACTGTGCAAATAACTGAGTATTCATCTTGCTCATATCTACATATCTGATTGGCCTGAAAGCGATCCTTATAATCAGTAGAAAGAATTGCATATTTTAGAAAAAGAAATACATCTACATATCTGCCTTTGCATAGCCTAAGCAAATCTCAGAATCAAGTATTTTTCATCATTGACAGCTAAAGGAGGTCACCTGATTAACTGAGACTGACAGAAACATAAAATTAGACAAGATCAGTCTCACAGAGTAGCTGAACTAGGGTTCTGAGTAGAAGGATCTTCCAGACACGTCATAACCATGAAAACAATGAAAGAAACTTTTTGCAAATTAATTGACAAGTATATTTTTCTTTACTCATACTTTTAAGAAGTTGTTATGCAAACTAGTTACAAAATTTTTAATACCTCATGATTTTTTTTCTAGGATATAAATTTCTATTCAAAATATATTTTATCCTAGTCTACTTAGGAAAAAAACAAACAAAATCCCAACCCAAAAAATGAAATAATCTAAAGATCTATAAATTTAAGCACTTTTTTTCAGAAAATTATAAATGTCTTTGTTCTGCATGGTCAGGTATGGCTGACAGTCTTAAATTTGAGATTAGGCATTCTAGCATTGAGATAAGCATTCTAGTCCTCATATTCAAGTAGAATTAATTGTTGGTGGAATAAATATATTTCTAATAATTCTTGGTTTTGCTTGCGCGTTTCATAACATTGTGTTAGCTTTTAAAAAACCTTCATCACAACATTCTGAAGGATCCACTGTATGTATTGACTGTGAATAATACATTAGTCACAGTACTATCATTTTTTCATGTATCGTTTTTGAGAGCCTTAGTACATGACATTTTCATTTCCAAATGAAGTATATTCTTAATACAGATAATATACCTGCAATCAAATTAGTTTTAAATTATTGAGCTTAATGGAGCTTAACACTCTTGATATTAGACAGATAATACAAAAAATACATATACATTTTCACATAATTAAAAGTGCTTTCCAAATATTACTTTTGTTTTTGATTTGGTTTTGTGGTTTTTTGCTTGTTTCTTTCTTTTTTTTCAAGATTACATCTTATGAGGTCATTTACAGACATAATCACAAGTAAATATGACCTCTTTTATAGCTAAGGCAAATGAAGCGTATCTTCAATTAGAAACTTTTGAAAATGTACTGTGGCAGCCTACTGAGAATGGAATTGCTTTTCTTCACAGCTTCACACCCACTCCTCTTCAGAAACTCATGGCTGTAGATAAGTGCTGCAAGTGCAAATCCTTCTCTTCAAGTATTTTTAGTCACTCTGTACTTCAAATAACCTACCTAATGTGTAGTTTGGGATATTTCAGAAATATTTATGCACTTACCTTACATAGGTACCCACATTAGTTTTGCTAAGTAAAGTTTTGCTGTAAAACGTAATTAAGTAAGTACAGATGTTTATGTAGACCTAATTGTAATGATTTCCACTCCGTATATAGGAAGAAGGAAGTTTTCAAATTGCTTGCTGTGCTGTAGCAGGAATCCCCTCTGCAAGGTGGACAGCAGAGCTGTTCAGAGTGTGGTCATGCTCTAGTTAACCCCTGCACCTCCTTCTCCCTATGCAAACTGTTTCAATTTTTGACTTGATATATATTATTCACAGTAATAAAATGAATGTGTTTCAAAACCAGAAAAATCAATTAAAACTGAAAGAAAAAACGAAAAGACACTTTAACAATAGAGTGTTTTACGTTCTTATGACAGGCTCATACAAGTACTTGGAATCATTAAGACAGAGTAAGACAAAGTAAGATAAATTTAGAGTCAAGAAACAAATTACATGAAGGGCCAAAACGCCACTGATACTCTGAGAGAAGAATTAGATAGGGAAGCTTTCAATATTTTTCATATATAACTAATAATTAAGGTTTTATAGAGTTACTTTGAAATACTCAAGGTGAAATCAGAGTCTATAATCCCTCTGTATTTTATCACATTGAGTTACTTTTGCTTTTGCACAAAAAAACCCCAAAACAAAACAAAACAAAAAACCCAAACAATGCCCAGGACAGCTAACAATGTAAACAGTGTCAGGATAGAGCTGTGATACTTTTGGCTCTCTCTTTTCCCCACACAATTCCTGGATATAGTTAGGAGCAGCAAGAACATTTCCAGCAGTTTTCCATGGATGTGGCCTACCAACATCAGCAGCAACAGCCATCAGCAGATGGTTCACTAGTCTGTGACTAAACACCATCAGTTGACTGCAGAAATGAAGGACAAGCCCTGACTCTATTTAGTATATTAGTACACATGTAGTCACAGATGCCAGGCTGAGAAACATGGTATAAGGTCTCTGTCAGTTGAAGCTAAAGACCGCTAAATCCTCAGCAAACAACTTTCAGGTCTCAGAACGTAATTCAAACCTAAGGAGACTATAGTATTAATATCACATTGAGATTTCAATGAGCTCAAGACTGCTGTTATAATTGGAAGACATCCCAAAGAAAATGAAAGGAAGCTAATGCTTCCCTTTTGTCAGAAAGTCCTTTTAATGTCAAAATAAGTTGCATCGCAAACAGGGATAATGTTGAAAAGATGCCATAAGTATTCCATAGTTCACATGCCTGTAATTTTTATATTTCATGGACGCTCATCTGTTGAGGAATAAGATCCTTCTGCTTTCCTACTGATTCAGAGAATTAAATGGGGAATGCTTCAAAAGTGTTGAAGAGAGGGAAGCAACTAAGACCTCAAATTTTCCTAACAGTTCAGGAAATGCATAGTACAGGCATTTAAAAAAGTATTGGCAAGTAGATCATTCTGAATTGGTGTTTTGCAGAATAAATCTAACTGATGTAAAAGTAATCAAATCCTAAAGTATGATTATTCTTCTAAGCTTAATTATTCCATTGTATCATAAATCAAGCAAAGAATGATTGATTTAGAGCTAAACTAATAGTTTATCAGTTGTTGGTGTCAAAAAATAGAAGACGGGAAACAATTATCTTAGAAGTTCCCTCGAAACAAATTATATGCATTAAGATTTATTTCATTGTCATATCTGAAATGTGCTAGAGTAAAATAAGAGGCCTTAGGAGCTTGAAACAATACTAAATCAACCATCCTAAGTACATTTTGTCTTAAGAATTTTGTTTGATTATAATTGAGACTATTCAATTAGAAAGCTGTACATAAAAGCTTGCTTTACTTCTGAGTCAGAAAAACAGACAAAAACGTCAACCAAATTCTAGAAATAAAAATACTTTCTTAGCAGAGAAAAAAAAAAGGAAAGAAAAGAAAATAAGACTTTTTGAATAGATAATAAATACTACCATACCTCAGAACTGCTCTCTGTCTTGGTAAGATCTGGTAAGATTGCCCAAGGGGGGAATATTTAGTGGTATATAGTAGTATATATAGAGTACCTGTAAATATTAGTTGATTGATCATATGGGGTACTAGAAAATGTCCCTATATTAGTAACCTGCATATTTCTTACTGTTGTCTCTTTTGCAGACAATGGACAGAACTGGGCTTCCAGCTTTCCTTGAGATTAATTCTTATTTAAATATTTGATTTCTTCTTGCAAAATAGCACTGTTTTGTCAAAAGTTGCAGAAGCTTTTCTACAGTTTTAGGACACATATGACATGAGAATACCTGATTATTTGATTCTTACACATAGCATAGAACTTATGAATGTATATATATAGATGTAGCTGATAGGCTTGATTTAATGAGTCCTAGCCTGTTGGGCTTTTCTACAAGCTCCAGACAACAAAAGCTATAGTCAGAACATATGTTTTACTAACATAATAGCAAGAAAAACCACTAAATTTAATTTGGAAGCGTAATTCTGAAATATTCCCACAGTTGACTACAGCAAGCCTTTTCAGAACTTGTAAGGTATACTACTTCTATTTGATGTTTTAATTTCTACAGTTAGACAGAAATTCATATTGATGTCATAAGATGTTCATAAAATCCAAGAAACCATTTTGATTACTAGTTTGTATCCTGGTTTAATGTTGACACATGTATGATGATATTTAAACTTCTTTTTGTGATCTTCTTTGCATAGCAGAGCTCAGTAAAACTACAGGAAGAAAAAAAGTCTTCTAAGCCTCATCTAAAGATGTTTGTAGTAAAACAGAATCTATCAGCTTTAGTTTATCCATTTAATAGCTGTGATTTTTTTTAGTTAATTCTCAGAAATTAAATTATTCAAAGTTTGATTTTTTAAAACAAATTTTCAGGAAATATTTATGTCCTCTTTTGATGATAATAGGATATGTTTAGACAGGGTTTTTGTTCTGCAACAGCTGTTACAAAGACTGAAAGCTTGATTCTTCTTAATGTTCACTCTGCTTTTATTAGGGATGTTGACATTAAAATCTCAACGAGGACTGAAAGACTGGATGTAAAAGTTTTTAAATATTGCATGGAAGAAACAATATGTTGGAGATTTTTATGAAAAAATATAACTGTTGGCTGTAGTTTGAGATGATTTGTTGTAAAAAAATTTAAAATTTTGAAATTATGTTTAGCTTAAGAGCTATTCTGTTTGAGCTCATTTCATTTAAAGGTGATGGAACTGTGAGGTTCCTCTCACCTGTGTTTGGACACAGTCCTTACAGACATTTACTTCGCTGAAGCTCAGCATCCTCAACTCAACCCTGAAAAGACCAAGAAGCCTAGGCTCTTAGAATGTGTTTCCAAGCATTAAAAGGTTTTCCTAGACTAAAAAAAAAAACAAAAACCCAAACCCAACAAAATATCCCCCAAAACAACTAAC
>VXBJ01004321.1:192251-250704 GCA_013400055.1 Nycticryphes semicollaris | reverse complement strand
CCCCCCCCAAACCTGAATAGATATAGCATTGAGTATAGCCCCACTTTGAGGAGGCAGTTGGATTAAATGACCTTCAGTGTCCCTTTCAATTAATATCTATATGATTGGCCTTGAGCCAAGTACCCTGTGTTTCATTATAGTAAAAGGAGATGCGTTGTATTTGTATTTTGCATCACATGCATTCCAACAGGTTTTTGGTAAAGCCTTTAAGAAATATGAAAACTTCTTGCTGAATTTGTTTTGAAAAAATGAAAGTACTTTGGAGTATACTTTTTAACAACTATGTAGTTATTAAATTACTGGTTTATTTTATTCTTAATTTTTATATCATGAAGCATTCATGATCTATATTTCTGCAAATGGACATAGTAGGTTTTATAAATATTAGCTCAGATGCTGTTTTAAAGTAGTTAAAACATGGAAAGGACTGTGAACTCAAACTGTATAAATTGTACAATCTACACTTATTAAGTGTGTTAATGCCTGGGGTATTAATTGACTATGAATCAAAAAGAATTAGAAATCAATCTTTCTTAAATGTGAAAGACTGGAGGTGGAATTGTATGTGCATCATAAGGAAATCTGGATGCTAAACTTGGACACTACTAGAGGTTCACTGCTGATTGGGAACCCTTGTGGTAGGAGGAAGTTGCCTCATCCTAGACTCCTGCTTCCTTTGTAGGTTTATGAAACTACTTTTCTGGATTCCACAGGAGGAATCTGTGTGTAGCAGACCCACACTAATTAGCAATTTCTGCTTTTAATTTCCTTAAGAAAACTGCCCAATAGTACAGGAAAACTGAAGAACCAGATAAGCATTAAGGGTTTAACTAGCTGTTTGACTGAACTATTGAGAATAAATTTGGTAAAATCAGAAAGAGAAAAAGAAACAAAACAATTCAGGGTGATGGAATGTAGGACACTGGAGTATACCGTCTCTGAGGAAAACCCCACTGCCCTCAAATATAGTATTTCTTACCAAAAAAAATGCATAGCCTTTTTTATTTTGTTATTCCAGGTCCACAAAGGCAAAAAAACCCAAAACCTTTATACTACATTTGCTTTAAATATATTTGGTAGAAAGAATAATTTCATTTTGCAAAATTTATTTCATATAAATCTTGTTAGCTTATCAGGCAATGGTTATTTTAATCAACTTCACAATTTCTCCTGTGAATCACCACCCTTTTTAGATCATACACGAGCAATTACAGGGATCAAAAAATTGTACTATAGAAGTTATTTCCTCTAAACACTTCATATCCATTGTTTCATTGTGCTCTTATCAATATTGATCTTTTTCATGTGGAAGCAATTATATTACAAGTGTTCACTGCACAGGAGTGAGTAAAGATTCCCATAGTTGCTTGTAGTCTAAAACGGAAGAGTGGTTAACTGCAAGGTGGTATTAATTTCTCTTAACTATGCTGCAATTATATTGTAGCAAAATAAAAAGAAATTAAATCCATCATTGTAAAGTTTATAATGAAAACAAAATATTAATTAGTCTTTTACAGGTGTATTCTAATATAAGCATGAAACTAATACGTTTGATGATCTTTGTGTTCCCCTTGCTAATAGAAATTATAGTGTACAATACCCAGCATTTGCTCCAGGGGAACTACTTTAATACAAAATGCATATGTAAATCACATAAGGAAATTGTCAGAATAGGTTTTCATGAAAATTGAATCACATTTGTTATATTAGGAGAGACACAATGTCATTTACCATATGTCTTGCCTTGTGAAATTTGGTCAAACTATTTGGCAAAGCTGAACAGTTCAGAGGCTGCCTAATTAATACTTGCCTCAGTGCTTGCTTGCAGGCATTGTTTGGGGAAATTTTAACATACATTATCTATATCTACTTCTTTCAATAACATGCTACCAGGCTATATTAATGCTTATGTAAACATACATTATAGAAACATATGCTATAAAGATACATCACTCTTTAAAGCCTTTTATTTGGCTAAATGAAGCTAACCAGCTACTGTTTATTCAAATTTGATTTAGAATATTTTGTCTTAACTGCAAACTAGACTATACACCTGTCATTTCCTTGTCACAAAAGACACAAAAGGGAAGATACTGCAGCAAATTACAGAATCATGAATCAAGGAATTTCAAAGTTTGAAGGGACCTCTAGAGATCATCTAGTCTAACTCCCTTGCTAAAGCAGGATTGCCTAGAGCACATTACTCAGAACTGCATCCAAGCAGGTCTTGAAAACATCCAGGGAAAGGGATTCCACAACATCCCTGGGCAACCTGTTCCAGTGCTCTGTCACCCTCACTGGAAAGAAGTTTTTCTCGTATTTGAATGGAACCTTCTGTGTTCCAGCTTGTTCTTGTTGCCCCACGTCCTATCGCTGGAAAGTTTTAAAAAGAGTCCAGCTCCATCCTCCTTTAGCTCACCCTTTAGGTACTTGTAAACATAGATAAGGTCTCCCCTCAGCCTTCTCTTCTCCAGGCTAGAATCCCAGCTCTTTGAGCCTTTCCTCGTAAGGGAAGTGCTCCAATCCCTTAATCATCTTTGTTGCCCTAGAGAGACTGGAGAGAAGTGTTTAAAATGTAGAAAAGAACAAGATAAGGGACCCAGAAATAAATGAAGAAAATCCAGGGAAATAACTTTGAATAGAAAAGAGATCAAAATGTCAAACTAGACTAGGAAATGATAAGATAAAACACCTTTTCGGTAGCCATATACAATCCTGATTTATACATTCTTCTATGCTACTGTGCACCATGGTGCATGTACCATGGCGCACAGTACACCTTTTGCAAATACACTCAATACTTCAGACTTATTCAAGCAAATATGGAGCAATGGCAAATGGCAAATGTTCACTCCTGACATTATGTTTTTTGGTTTTTTTTTTTTCCATAAATATTTGCAAAGAGTTGTTTTTTTGCAGATGCTTAAGCATACTCGGAAAATCTTAGCTTAACACCTTCAGGAACAAGGAATAAAAAACTTGTGTTATGCCCTGCAAAGTCTTTCATGCATGAGATAAATTCAGCATCAAGAGGAATACATGAGAATACATTAGTGCACTCAATCAATTTCTTTGGAATGGGCTCCAGGGAGCTTATTTTTAAAATGGTGTGCATGAGGTCTTCAGTCCTCACAGACATTTTGCTGAGGAAAACTGTTAATAAATAATTTGCTTTGCGCACACGTCCCTTACATGGCTTTAAAGATTTATTGTTTAATGGCTGATTGAACTTAGCAGGTGAATTGAAACAGGATGGCATGGGACCATTGCAGCTAAGTAGTACAAGATGGCAAATTCATGAGTGCACAAGCTGTGTCTTAAATGCTAAACCTATAAAGTAACAAAATAGGTGTAGCTTTATGTGTGTATGTTTACATTGTCTATTATTAGGCCATAAATTATATACTTAAACTAGCATGTTAATTTCCATAATGTCCTTAAGTTTTAGCTATAAAAAAGAAAGACGGAAGAGAGCAAAAACCTCCAATGTGGCTGATGTAGAGTCAGAATTTATCAGTGAAACTTGAGGATACAGCTAACCTCATCACATCTGCCAAAAGTAGTTCTTAAGCTAGTGTATCTCTAGCAAAAGCAGGCCCCAGTAAAGTTATATTTACCCATCAAACAAGCCATCAAAATGACTATGACATCTTCCCTTTCTTCAATATTGTTTTCAATATTGTGGTGTTGACTTTCTTGTATTTTCTGTAAAGGGAGATGAAGCATGAATAAAACCAGAGCAAAAAGAAAAGCATCAACAACTCGAGGAGTTGTCAAGTGCTTTGAAATTTAAATCTTTGGTAAAGCAATGCTTGTCATTGGAAGAATATTGAAATAACTGGGTGCTTCCTTGCACAAGAAGCAGTCTACAGCATAACTGAAATGAGAAGATGATAACCTGACATATTATCTGTAATAAATTCTTTTCATCTTTCAACTACAGAGTCAATCATTCACCAATTAAATCAGAATATGTAAAAGTTTAGATGATAAACATTTGAGAAGGTATTAATTTAAATTTGTATAAAGAAGAACTAAATTTTAAGAATACTTAGAAAACTATCATTAAATTCACAGAAGTATCTATTTAAAATAACTATGAAAAGAAAAAATATATAGACAAGTGAAAATATACTAGATTATGAATATAGTGTCTTTGGGATTACAATTTAAGACTTAAGCAATTAATATAAGCAACTTTACAGTAGGAATTTCAGGTGCTGAAAAACTGAATAGATGCTACTCAACTCTGCCTATGGTAAATGGCTACAAGAAACAACATCCCATCGCAAGGGTAAGTGTTGGCCACTGCAGAATTATTAAATGATTTAGCATTTGTAATGTTGGCATTTTTGTCAAGTTTTCCATCAAGCTATCCTGTGCAGGTTTTTAAGGCTGATCTTTTATCAGACTTAGAGCAAAAGCTCTACCTCTTTTTCTTGGGCACAGGTGATGTGGAGCATCTTCCCATTCTACTAACAAATTGATAATAGAATCTAAAAGCTTTTGGGCATTCATCTAAAGGAAATATAAATCTATTATGTTATAGCCCTTGTCTTTCATTAAAAATAACTTTACATTAAAGTGACAGTGGAGAAGTGCTGGAAACCAAATTCTGGCAATTCCTGTCTGTATAAATGAGGAGAAAGTTCTTATTTTAGCAAACTTTCCAATTTTTTTCCCCTTCATTGCTGCATTTTTAACTGTTATCTTCAGGGGTTCTGCAGCCATTGTGAAAATTGATGTCATTAATTCTTTAACAAACCCACTTTTATATAAAAAAATAAACTTTTAGAGTCTCCCAAGGCAGGTTAGCTTATAGATATAGTATAAAATGACACATGATTCATGAGCTGGCCTGAAACATTTTCTCTCCTATCAGAACTGCTAGGATTTTACTACTAATTATTTCCTTAGAACACTTCCTGGTATAACAAGCTATCAGCTTCATGATCTAGGTCCCAAATGTCTAGATTAATATCACCATGAGAGCAATATTCAATAGTGAGTCATAAACTAAACTAGATATGTGTGAATGTTGTCATCATCTGCATCTATCCCTTTATCCTCTGACTTGCAAGAGTCTAGTTTATCTACTAGATTCAAGCAAGTGTTATTTTGTTCATTGAAGGGAAAAAATAGCATCATGGCTTTAACCTCAAAAAAGTAATCTCAGGTTGTTATCATTAAAGGAGTATGGTCAAAAAGTGAAGTTTATAAAAAAATATACAACATGTATTAAACCATTATTATCTTGCAAAGTTATCACCATTTTAATTCTATTACCAACAGGATTGCTTACATGTTTGCACAGGTAAATATAATAAGCTCACATTGCTTCATCTGTAATGTACAATTAAATTGAAAGATCACAGCTGGTCACTACAAAATATGTCATCATGTCTATAAAGTTTTATGTTACACATTACAAATTATGCTTTTTTCTTTTTCTTCTTTTGCATAATGTATGCAATTCTTCATTATAAATTTCCAGAATGTTTTACCTATCACTTTTCCTGATGCCCCTGCAAATTCAAAGACCTTAATTAGACAAGGGCTGTATCTACCGAGAGGGATGACTCTAACAAGAAAAAAAGAAAGTCTCCATCTGTATTTTTTTTCACTGACATGTACATGAGAACTTATGTCAAATATAACAGCTTTATGCCATATAGAGAAAAGCTGTATTCTCAAGAATTGCCTGGAAAAATCTTTGAATAACAATCTTGACAATTATTTAGATAAAGTAATAAGTACTAATAAATAATCATTCTGGTCATAATAGACTGGAATCTTGGGATTCCCTTTAATCTGAGTGAAACTCTGCTTGGAAGCAACAACTTACTTCTATGAGCAGATATTCATCTCTGACTCCTGATTATATTTTCTGCCTTTCTCAGGCAGAAGTGTAATAAAATGGAGCTAAGGTGTACTTAAATTGTCACTCTGTTAGAACTTCAGCAGAAGGCACAGCTTTAAGAAGCTCTGGCAAAGCTCCATCAGTAAAATGAAATACAGAGAAAAAACCACAACCTTAGGTTAGACTTAAGATATTATTCACCTGTATTTAAAATCGTTATATATTGAGAAATTTAACTTTCTAAAAACAGACAGGTGGATAAATATAGTAATCAAATTTAAATTAACATGTGGAATAAAATTATTGCAACTGGTGAACTGCAAAGCCATAATAAGATACATTCCTGATTACTGTGCCTCTTAAATCACAGAGCACTCAGTGAAAGCAAAACAAAGCTCCATTCTACAGCATATTGACAGATCTCAGAGGCCACAAAGAAGCAAAGTCATATATTGAAATGCTAAGAGGTTTATAATGATGATGATGATGATGATAAGCAGAAAAGGATAATGCCTGCAATTTTAGAGCCTTTCCACCCACTCTTGCTGTATATGTAAAAAGAAACACAGGCAGCTGGCATACCAGATGGTTTATATTTGTGACACCCAAAGCAAAAAAAAAGTTTAAACTAAAAAGAAGTTCTGTTAGCACTAGCAGCAACTCAGGATCCAAATGATGATTCTTGCACTTTGTCTCTTGACTAGACTCATACTACATTTTATCAAAAAGAAACTGGAAAAGTGGCATTGTTTCTTTGCATTTTAATGACTTCCTTTTAATTCAATGAAATTAATTCAAACAAAACAAAAAAACAAAGCAAAAAAAACCTTGTTCTATCCTGCTTACTACCAGTGCTTGCAGTTTCTGGAAATCCAAAGGATGGTCCAAAATATAATTTCCAAAGGAGTGTGTTGTTGTTCTTGGTTAAAGATAGCTTCCAGCTGATAGAAATGTAGTACTTAGTGATTTCTTGAACAAGAGAGTGTTGAAGCTGCTGCTTCTCTTATTTTTTTCCAAAATCACTATACAAGCTATCACCTAGAAAAATAGATAATTAATACAAGATTAAAGTTACAGCTTTCTGTAAGAAAAATATACTGAATTCTGTGGCAAGCAGATCTAGCTAACAAGATAGCAAACTTCTCTGCAGTCTTGCTATGTGCTGATTTTTTGATGGATCATAATTGTCACATGATTTTTCAAATTGGGATCCCATTTAAGATTTCTTTAGAAGTAATAGAGAAAAATAAAGATTTTTTAAAGGAGAGCTGTTCAGTTTCAGATGTTTGTTTTAGGATGAGAAGACCTACAACCTAGAAATATTCCTTACTTTCACGCAAAGGGGTCTTTTAGATTGACTATCTCTGTGTTACAGACATTTACATTTTACAAGATACAGTCCATCCAAGGGAACTACAAACCATAGGCAGCAATAGTCTTCACAGCTGTTTGCTCATTGAAATATTCTTTAGTAATAGTTCAAAGGAGGCCAAGAGAACCTGCCATGGGTTCTCATCAGCTCACTGCTGATTATTTTAGACTTTTTTTTCACAGATCTATGATTATAAAATGAAAGTCAACGTATTAATAACATGAAAGAGGAAAACAGTTTAAAACTGTATTAAAATTAACTTCTTGACGACCCCTTATCTTAAATATAATCATAAGCTACAACTACAACACTGCAAGACAAAGTCAAGGTGATTTATTATACTAACTTCTTGAATAACTTAGGAAAAAAGGAAAAATAAGAGACACCAAAGGTCGGCAGTGTCAAAGACAGAACTTAATACAATTAGTAAATGTTGCTAAATGTGCATCCCATATTTATACGCACTTCAATATTCAGCATGCCTGTCTTTGACAAATTCTTCTTAGTTTGTGAAAATTAGAAAGAATATTAACTTTTACAGCAAAGAGAAGAGATAAGAAGGAAAGGAAAATTTTAGTGGGATGGTCTATTAATAATAAAGTACTGTACTATGCATAGTATCATGAGTGTGAATAAGGAATTTGAGTAAGAGGTGTTAAATCATGTCCTAATTTTGTGAAATTTTTTTAGAAAAGTCTAGTTTATTACAATTTCCTTGACATTTATAATCTTCAGAAAACAATTTTTCAGTATGTTCGAAAAGGATTCAATCATCCATTAGGTCATATAAGTGATCCAGCTTTTTAAAAATCTTTTCACAGTGACATGTGCTGTTACTGTGTGATGTCAATGGACAGACAGAATGTAAATGTGTATGACTTGACATGTAGCAGCCCAAGTATTTATCTACACAGGGTTTTGCATAGTATCTACTGCCATATATTTTTTTATCACTCTTATGTGTCTAGAAATAATTTGCTTTTAGCTGTTACATATGGTTTAATGTAATATTTCAGAAGGGAAAACTGTAGGAATTCTGAATTGAAGAATATTTTCAATTACTAGAGAACTTCTAGGGTTTTTTATCTGGAGATAATAGACCTTATGTAACTTTTGAAACTTGTGTCTTAGAAATTCAGGTAAATGAATGGATTTTTTTCTGCTATTCTACAGGCATTTATTAACATGAAAACTGCTTCTGGAAATTCATTTTGTGTTAAGTTGAGCATTTATTTAACTGGAAAAAATCAAACAATTTTTAGAGAGTTTGAGGAAAGGCCAGTTATATTTTGAACCATCTATGTATGCTGAAGTAAGGAAACAATTTTGTAACCTGAGACAAAATGTCCTTGCAGTATTTGGCTTTTATTTTTGGTGGATTTTGTTGCCATTATTTGGGGGTTTTGCAGAATGTGATGACTGGAAAATCCTTTCTCAAATGTAGCTGAATCTAGAATGCTTAATATGTATGGTAGCATACAAAGTGTGAAACTCATGTTGAAAATTTCATAGATTTTAGAGAAAAACTGAATGGGATGGAATTTTGACATAACTGGAACAAGATTAGTGCAATAAACATAAAACCTATTGAACGCTGTGATTCACCCTTGGTCATCTATATGTAGCAGCTGAAGAAACATTAGCAGTAGGGGTTTGCAAAAGACACATTGGCTTTATGTGCAGAAAGAATAAGAATTGCTCTTATTTGACTATGACTGATCTATTTTTGTGCTTGTTTTCACTGCAAGACTTCTAGATTTAGTAATTTTTGAGTGTCATTCTTTCTGAGTTGTTACTCGCTCTGCTATTTGCCTTTTCTGTCTTCTTGTTAACTTCCACATTCAATGAGATCAGCAGTTACCTGTCTAGGATGCTGTCAGGTTGATCCATGGCAATGAAGAGAATTTCTTTCACCTGTTCTGTGGGAAAAGCTTTATGCAGAGATGACTGAAGACATTGTGAATGGCATAAAGTACAATTCTCTCATGACATTCCAAATTCTCTCTTGTTAAATAATTAGCTGACTAGGCAACACTTGTCACTGTATTTCACTAAAGCTAGAATCCTAAATGAAATTCACTGAGCAATTTTTATGGGTGAATATTAGTAGTAGAGAATACAGCAGATTATTGTGAAGTGAAAATAAATTTTGCTGTTAAGAAGAATTGATAGTATTTAATTTTCTTCTATGTCTTTGGAACAGCATTAGATATTTGTTTATCTGCTTAGCCCACCAGAATCAGAGGAGCTATTCTACAAAACTGTCTGATTCAGGAAAGAGCTAAACAATCTATGCTATTTCAGGAATTATGCTTGAACATTTAAAGCTTATATTGATTCCAGAATAGAAATTCAATTATCTGTATTGCCTATGAGGATATTTAATTTCTTTGGAAGTAAAAGAAAATACACAAATTAAACATATAAAGCCATGCAGGGAATAATCCACTAAATCCATTAAACTGGCAGTAACATAATTTCTAGTAATGCGTAAGCATATCATATCATAACACACCACATAAAGAGTCCCATACTCATAAAAGTATAAACATGCAGATTATTTGTATAAAGAAACCTGGCTTTCAGCTGTAATGACCAACTGTCGTTAGTCATGTTAGACTTATTTGCTATCTTTGTGTATAATAATTTGGTGATGCCTGTGATTCTTAGGCAATTTATCTGATTCTTACGTGCTAAGTGTTGTTTCCCTTGTTACTTAGTCCTTTCTGTCTTAATGCCATTACTTTAGCAATCTCTCTAGTTGTCTTCCCTAATGTGATCTTCTTGCTCTCTAGCTCTTCCTTCATACCACAACTATATTTCCTGAAACTTTCTGACTCCCATCCTACTTACATATCACTCACTACATGGTCAAGCGTCCAACTAAGGACAGACATAACCCTTTTGTCTTGTCTACTAATTCCTTTC
Organism: Nycticryphes semicollaris; assembly: GCA_013400055.1. NCBI lineage: Eukaryota > Metazoa > Chordata > Aves > Charadriiformes > Rostratulidae > Nycticryphes > Nycticryphes semicollaris. The sequence goes on along the minus strand of VXBJ01004321.1, from coordinate 240,544 downwards.
TCTGTGTCTTGCTTCTTTCTGTTCACACACTTGACAAAGTAATTAACATCTGCTTGCCACAGCAGGAGAATTCTTCTGGTTTTGAAACAATAGAGAAGCCATCACTCTTTCAGTTGGGGAAATCTGTATTTCTACAGATAATGAATTTTTGTTAAGTCTACAAAGTTTCCTTCTTCTGTAAACCATCAAGTAGATTCAGTTGTTTGTTATAGACTATACCTGGTGTGCTCCACATGAGGGATAAGCAGAGAACTTTTTGATTTGGGTAACTACTATTTTAATGGAACAAATGAGATGACAAGGTAAAGCTAAGATTATCTACGTTTATAACAGGAGACCTAACAGAAAGAAAAATTAAATAATTGAGATAAAGTACAAGTACAGTCCTTTAAAGTTTATGCAGAAAACTCCTTGAAAAACTTGAAACATGTAGTGTTAAAATGACTTAATTGTAAAATTAATATCCGAAGACAGAAAAGTGGTGGATTCCCAATCGCTGGATACTTTTAAGATTCAGCTGGACACGATGCCAGGTCTTCTTGTCTAGACTGTGCTTTTGCCAGTAAAGGTTGGACCAGATGCACCTTGAGGTGCCTTCCAATCTAGTTTCTATAATTCTATGATTCTATGGCAAAAGCGAACTTTAAAAGGCATATGAGAAAGAAACAGAAAATCAACATATTTTTATACTGCTGCGGCTCTCTCTACTGTTATGTATTTATTGGCAATCATGTTTGGATCAGGTGCACACTTCTTAAGTTAACTTTCTAATTGCCCTTTGTGCTACAATTTGGTTCATGCTGCCAAGCCACCTTCGAGAGTGCAAAGCAATTTCTTTCTGATTAAACTAAACTGGAAAATGCACTCCAGGAACACATGTACTGTAACTGCTAATGAACATTCAGTTCACTAAAATATACTTTACTTTTTACTTTACTTTTCTTTTCCTTTTTTTTTTTTTACTAGATCTGTTTGGAGGGGGTTTTTGTTCCTTAGGGTTTTTTTGTGGGCATGTGGTGGGTGTGGTTACTACCGTAATTAGAAAGGGATCTTTTATAGTTGTGATTATGTCTCTCTCTCTTTTAGGCTGAGGTGCAAATTTAAAAACACAGGGCTACAGCTCCAGGAAAGACTGCCCTACTTACCCAGATAAAGAAAAACATTATGTGAGCCAGAGGGTGAAAGACACGGTATTATAAACACAGTCTAGAGAACAAAAAGGGCTCAAAAGCACATCAAAGGTGAATAGAGGGTAAAATGAAGACAATCTTGAGAAGTATTCACTTGAGGGAGATCTACCACACCTAGCTAGTATTTGTTTACTTTGTTATGTTTACTTTGCTAGAGGCAGAAAGTCCATGACAAAGAAAAAAAAAAAATCATCCCAGGTCAGGAAGTATATTACTGAAATTATAACATGCAGTTTTCCTGGCTTTTAGACAATTCTATCTTTTTATGGCTTTTTTTTTTTTTTTTTATGGCATGTTTCTCAGATCATAAATATACTTATCTTACTTAAATGCCATGTTTTGGTCATTTACTAGCTCAAAAGTACAAATATATTTTTTAAATAACAACTTGAGATACCATATCAGCTAGACAGATAGGATTCACATATGGAAAACTGTCAAAAAATTCCTGTCAGCATACTATGGAGTGTAAGACTCCAAAGTGTAAGAATTAAAATAACATTGGAGAAATGTGATTTAGCTCATGTATTGAATTAGTGCTACTTGTACATTAGAATAAATCAGCAAAGCCTTGAATCATATGCTCAACATCAGTCAGATTTTTAAAATTGACCTTTTTTGCATTGTTTATGCCAAATGTAGGAAACTTCCCAACTGTGACAATGACTTTAATTTGTATGACCTTTATTTGATCCATTAAAAAAATGAAATCTGGAAGGCTTCAATGATATAAATTTAGAATACTTGTTTTGTTTCAATACTGAATTCTTAAAGGTTGCTTTAAATTTAACACAAAAAAGTGCCTTAATAAGGGCACTTTTCCATGTCCATTTTTGCACATATGTAATCAGAATTCAGGTATATTTTTTCTTTTCTACTTTATTCTACAGTGTATCTCTTCACCTTAAATGAATACAGGATTGAAAGGATGCAAATATTATAAGCACAGTATTGATACACAAGAACTACAGTGTTCCACCTTGATTTCTCACCTTAATGTTCTTGAGAAGCCTCCTGAAGTCAGATTTTCAAGCGTTCAGGCACCAAAAAATCCAGTTGCTGTCAAAAGTAATTTTCAAATCAGCCATAGTGACTTAGCAATTTTAATTTCTTTTAAATTGCCTTAAGGTGTCTATCTTACGTGCTGTTGTAAATGCTGCCAAGAAAAGGTGTAGAGAACATAGCATCCATTCCAGGGCTACTTTATGCTGGGCTATTTTAGGAATTTGTGCTAAGCTCAATTCTAGAGACTAATGTTGCAGCTTTAGTCCTTTTTGGGTGGAGATGATACCATCAATCCAAATAACCAGTGTGTACCTCAGCTGTAGGTAGCGGTAAACAAAGCAAAAGCTCTTTCTGGCAAGTAAATAAATTCTTTTGCTGCTAACTACAGACTACTATGATATACTGGTAAATGCACTGGCAAAGGCATATAGCTGCATCCTCTCAGCTTGGCTTTATGTGTATTTGCTACTAGCAAATACAGTCCTTAGTCTCAAATATCCTAATGCAATTATTTAGAAACACATGCAGTAAACTGTAAATCTTGGAACTACTTTAAGGTACATATATTTGAAAATTCTGTGTAATTTCATGTGTGTGGGGTACGAGTGTCTTAGCAGCTCTCTCTCACAGTGCTGTTCATGAACATTTGCTGAAGCTGCTGAAATTCCCATGCAACATACAGATTTTTTGTGATAAAAGTATCTTTCTTGAACATATAAAGGACTTGTGTGTGCTTGTGCATATATGTGCATGTGAATATTTTCATATCAATGGTGACTACTATATATTTAATATGTATATACTCATATACATGAAAACTTACACATACCTGAACAACATATGTCTGTAAATATTCAATGAGTTTTCTTAGAGTTGTTTCTGATATTCAATTTGTTTTCATATGAGTGCATGAGTCTAATGACAAAATACTGCAGAACACTCGCCAGCACTACATGCTTTCAAATACTTAATATACAGTTTTAAAAGGTCAGGATCTTATAATTGCCTAGGAGGAAGTTTGTTTTGATTAGTAGTAGTAGAAACATTACTTCCTCTGGGTTTAAAAAAGAGCAGCACAAGTTATAATACTAGCTTTGTATGTTAGGTCTGCCTGAATTCCCTCTGTTAAACAGATAATGCAATAAATTATAGAGGGGGGAAAATATTCTATCAGATGATGGCCTGTGAGTTGTTTCACACAAAGTACTTCATAGTCTTTATTAATGCCTCATTTGTTAACCTTAGTTATGGATAAATCTTTAGATGATTTTAATGCATTATGAATGCAATGATTTCATGCTTGTGCTCCCACAGGCTATCATAATGTGTAATAAAACTTATGTTTTACTTGCTAGGCAGAAAGCTATGTGTATGAAAGGAACACTCACACCTTTTATTTTGAGGTGTACTAAGAAGTCCGCTTGACAAAGGGAGATATCTATAGTTACTGTACAGAACTCATTGGGTTTCTCATACACTAATGAATCACAGAATGATAAGGGCTGGAAGGGACCTTTGGAGATCATTCAGTCCAACCCCCAGATTACCTTGAGCAGGCTGGGTGGGAACATCTCTAGGTGGGTTTTGAATATCTCCAGAAAAGGAGGCTCCACAACCCCTGGCACCCTTAAAACAAAGAAGTTTTTCCTCATGCTGATATGGAAACACAATTATGCTTATCTACTGACTTCAGGGGTAGAGAATCAACCTTTAAGGGATCCAGTCTGCATTAAGTAATAGTTTGGCTTCACATCACAACTAAATTTGAGACACAGAGAGAGAACATGCCAGCTTATTTCTGGTCCATGTACTCAGTGTGCAAGAGGTGGGTGGAAGGAGAGCAGAGTGGAGAAAAGCCCCTGAGGGACAATTAATTTTCCTTGTTACAGAATGAGGATGAGGCCAGAGCTGCAGAGCTGGGTCTAGGTCCTGAGGAACACTTCCAGATTCATAAGCACTGATGTATTTAAGTATGGGTTAGTTTTGTAGTGAGCATGAAACTTAGGCTCCTTGATGCTCCACAGGTATAACTGCAAAAGAAGACAGAAGCCTTTCGAATATATTGCAGGAATGGGCATAGTGAGTATGAGCTAGGTAAAGCTACAGGATACATTTCTTCTCTGCTGTTTTATTTGACTACAATTTTATTTCCAGATCTACCTTTATCGTGGTTTCAGCCAAATTACCAAAACCAGACTGACAAATGGCTCTTCCTCCCCCAAAAAGAAAGGAGGGGAAGAGATAAGGAGATTTACGAGTTTAAAATGAACTAAACTACTTTAATGAAGTAATAATACTAAAATTACAGTAAGAAGAAAATAATGAAATAGATAAAATATATACAAAACTGTATCAAGCTCCCAGGATGATGATCACATCATCAATCAGGCATTGGGAAAAGTCCCAGACTGGACTCGGTGATTGACAGGAGCTGGATTCCTGTCAGGAACACACAGACTGGGGTCAAAGGCAGACGAACAGACAGGGTCGGATGTTGGCCATTGAAGGAACAGAGTTGACCCTGACCCTTTGATCCCTCAGCGTTTATACTAAGCATGCTGTGGATGGGTTGGAATACATCAGTCAATTCTGGGTCACCTGTCCTGTCTGCTCCTCCCTACAGGTTTGAACCTTCTACACTTTTCCACTTCCAACCCTCTAATGGGACAACTAACAAAATTACCCGACCTTGGTTGTTATAGCAATAAGTATAAACCAGGGCCTCTCTGCACACCATTCCTTGGTATAATCAGGTCNACTGGACTCGGTGATTGACAGGAGCTGGATTCCTGTCAGGAACACACAGACTGGGGTCAAAGGCAGACGAACAGACAGGGTCGGATGTTGGCCATTGAAGGAACAGAGTTGACCCTGACCCTTTGATCCCTCAGCGTTTATACTAAGCATGCTGTGGATGGGTTGGAATACATCAGTCAATTCTGGGTCACCTGTCCTGTCTGCTCCTCCCTACAGGTTTGAACCTTCTACACTTTTCCACTTCCAACCCTCCAATGGGACAACTAACAAAATTACCCGACCTTGGTTGTTATAGCAATAAGTATAAACCAGGGCCTCTCTGCACACCATTCCTTGGTATAATCAGGTCTTATCACTGTGAGAGCGAACAGTTTCTGAAAAATACATTGTTAATTTCAGCATTTAGTCAGTTAGAAGAGGCCCAGCTAAAAAAAGTAAAACTGTAAACCAGAAAATTGGTTCTATTTTACCTCAAACCAAAGCCTTCCACCCCTTATTCTATACTATTTGCATTGTGCTCAGATTATTATTACTTCTCATCCATCAAACCAGGACAACCTTTAACATTGCAATCTTGAATACTGTAACATTGTGGGTACAGGGACTGACTACTGCCTAACTGAAATGGTGCATTCCCAGCAGTAGAAATTTAAGTGATTACAGAATATAGTAACTTCATTTACTTTGGTGGTAGTTTGAGTGAGAAATTTGAAATAAGCATTACTTTATTCCTCTAAAAATTCTGAAAAATAACAAAGATCTTCTCTGTATCTACCTTTTCTCTGAAAAGGCGAAAAATCAGATTTTCCTACTAAACCAAGGTAAAAAAAATAAACTCCAGTAATATATTGATTAATAATATTAAACATTCTGAAGCATTACAAAGCCACTGTGTGTGCTTTTTCATTAGGAAGGTGTAGGTGATAATTTGGTTCTACTTAACTGTGAAACCAAAGCAGCAAAGTCTCAGAATTAAGTTTCACTCTCTGTATCCTGAAGTGCTCATGATTTTATCTATGAACATGAAAGGTAATATTTCAGTCTGAATACTTAAAAAATACATTGCCAAAAAAAATTTAAACATTTTATTCAAAATCTTTACATTTAAAAATTTTAAATTTAAAAAAAGACTAAAAATAGGTGTTAAATTTAGATTTTTTGTTTCTAACACAGTGTCAGAGAGCAACTTTTGGAAATATTTAAATTAAATGCTATAACAGTAAATTGTTAAGTTCCCTTGAGATGTGTTAATGGCTGTCCCGGTTTAAAACTAAGAAATTATTGCAGAAACAACTTCTGATTCAATTTAAAACCACCACCACCAACAACAACAACAATAAAACCCCAAACAACCAAATAATTCCTGTGTAATTACAGTTTTAGAAAAATGTCTAGTCATATCAATTTTTGTGCTTATGGTTTCTATGCTATTACTCAATTCAAGAATTCTGAAATATCTTTTTCCAGCATTTGTAATCTACTCTGTGTGTAATTTTCACATTTTTCTCTCCTGTCACCAGAATATTAACAACACTCAAGGATATAATTTTTCAATAGAACATGTTTTGAAGCATTATCATGTGATTTCCTAGGAAGATAATGCTGAAATAGATATAGTTTGCATATGAATTCTCCCAGCCCCTGTGACTCATATTCAGGTTCTGTGACTACTATGAACATATATTTTGTTAGAAAGTCTGTCTGAATCCCTGACTTATATCTCCCTGCTGTTTAAGAAACTAGATTGACACAAGATTGATCTAGTACAGGCCTTCAAACAAAGCTGTGATGAGTAGCCTAGACGGTGAAACCACATTGCTTATGGTCCATTTTCAGTTTGAAATCAGATGGTAAAGGAATAGTTGCTCAGATAAAAAATGATACTTTTGAAAAGTTTGGTTACTACTATCCTGAATAATATCTGCAGCAGCTCTGTCCAGCAGCACATTGGCAAGTATTTTCACATAAGAAATATTCTCAATTTCCTTCAATTTTCCTTCTAAATAGTTTTCTGACATACATAAAATAATTTTCCAGTTCCGAAGAAAGCCCATCCATTTTCTTCCTACCTCAAAAAATACTAATACTGAATATTATGTTTTTAAATGGAGATGGTAAAATGAATTAAATATGTAGCACTTTTGAACACTCAAAGTACTTTATAAACATCTTGAATTTTCCCACTTTACTCTGGAGAACTGTGACACTGAAAGTAGCCAAGATAGTCTGATTTTTATAAAGACCTGACTCCAAATTCAATAAATTAACAATTCATTGTGTTTTTAATGAGATATTCTACAATGGCAGTTAAGAATAATCTTAATTCTCGTGACTCACAGTCTCACGAACAGAAAGCAGCTGCTACATCGCAGTATTGACAGCAAGTGCCAAAATTCACTCGCCTTTAAAATCATAAATGCTGTGGTCTGGCAACAGTGGGGAAACCATCATCAGACTTTTTGTGGTGAACCCAGAAGGCTGTCTTTAAATTGACATTTGCTCACATCTATCACTAAAGCCATGGAAACATAGTCAAAGCCCTAGTCAAATGCTTTGAAATTATACCTTTACAATTCTGAGAGATGTAATTGCCTTACAAAGAGTGATAAATGGTGGGTATTTTAAGTCTTCAAAAATATATCAGAGTTTCTTTGAAGCTTCTTTTGGTACCTAAATGCTCTACTGTAGTGCAGAATGGGAGTAATAGATGAACTGAAAGGTCTTCTGGTGGCCTGTATTTCTGCTAGCTTGCCTTTGCAGCAAGAAAATACTTTCTGCCTGAGAATTTCTGGTCTAGAAGACTAGACCCTACTCTGGGAACTGGAGAGAGAACCACATACTGCTAATTTAATCCAGTTTCCTTCACTTGCACTTTTAACAGAATATATCAGACAACAGTTAAATGAGTACACCAATATACTACCATGAGTAATTATTACCTGACACCTAAACATGAAAGGAATGTGTGCCTGTGTCACTTGCTCAAAGTAGTAGATTTAGGAGATAGTAGATAGTAGATACAGGAGCTTTCCCTGTGCCTTTCTATGTTTGTTTATGTTACAGCTCAGTAACAGACATGAGAACCAGGCTGCTGTCTTTGCTTGTGCTGAGAATGAGATGACTTCATGATAAAGTCAAACTGAGTTTTAAAAAGCAGTATTGCAAAACCTAATTTTTAGGCAATGTTTGTCTCCCAAAAGTGAAATTTAGAAACTGAGTGGGTAACTAGGACTCTTTAGAGTCCATGGGGTGGACTCTAGGGTCCTACAAACAGTTGCTGACATAGAGTTTCTGGTTAGGACCTACCTTGTCATTACAATCTGAAGAGATGCCTGCAACTATAAGAGATCAATGGACCAGAACTCTTCCCTGTGTGTTATTCTCTCTCTTGTTCATTGACACATTATGTCTAGTTATACAGTGTATTATCAACTGTACAAAGATCACAATTCACTCCCTAGTCTGGTGGTAAGACAGTTCTTAGAGGGCAAATGGGTTCAAGAGTGTGTAAGAATGTGCAAGAGTGTGTATTTAATAGAAAATAATTTAACATAAAATACTTTAGGAACTGAGAAAGCAGTAGGAAAAGCTCATGTCTGTCTTCTCTTCACAATACAGGACTCCGTTTTTAGCCATGAAGAAGTACAGCAGAATGGTCTAACAGCAATCTTAAAAAGGCTTCTACCCAGCCTCACATATGCCCGTGCATAGAAATAAAATGCATTGGCAAGATCTCTAGCCTAGTGCTATTTCATGCCTCATTCTCCTAATTAACATGATCAGTGATTGGAAACAGTTAGCCAAATGAATGGTCCCACTCTTTCTAATGAAGCTAGCTTTGCACTTGTGAGCTTTTTGCCATTATTCTCTCAGTATACTTCAGTTCATAATGTCTGCCTGGACTTGATCCACGTACAATATAGAGCTGGATTCAAATGGCACTACGAGTACTGGTTGGGGACTGTCATTTTATCAGATTTCAGAGCTGGCAGTGCAGCTTTCCAGACAAGTTCTTTAAAACAAAAGATGAATAAGCTATAATGGTCTTGGATCTGTGGAGAGTCACACATAATTGGTGCTATAGACAAGAAAGGTATGATCATAGGTTAATTCTGTATGTTTAGGGAGAGACTTGTCTTGGCCGATGGGTAAGTAAAAAGCTGGAATCTGTCCCAATTAACATGGAAGAGATGGCTTTATCAGCTCTAAACTATGTTTTCTCATAGCCCTATTCGATATACATAAAAGAATTCATTACCATAATAGCAAAAAATTATTTCCCCAAAAGAGTAGCAAAAAATATTTTATACTTTCTAAAAGTGTTTTGTTTGGGTTTGTTTGTTGGGGTTTTTTTTTCTTAGATTGTTGGGTTTTGGTTTGGTTTTTTGATTTTTTTAAAATATCAGTTCAATAGCATATCCTTATTGGGTCCATTAACTTCAAAACATGACATTGTATTTACATGTTACTTATTATTCTCTTACTGCCAAAGAATTTTTCACATTTTTTATATTTCAATATTTTGCATATTAAGCATTGCATACTTTGTCTTCCCTCTGTCTTATAACAGTTCTCTTTTTATCATGTGATAACAGTAAATCTGAACCATAAGGACTTTGTTCCTGCATGACAACGAAAAATAGTCTTCACTCTTGGTGCTTGATTTATTCTGTGACCAAGTAACCATGCTGGGAGCCAGCAGTCAACAGCTGTAGAACTGGCTACAAATGTAATGCAAAGCACTAATGTGCTTTCAATTGATCTTCTTTCTGGTCTGAAACTTTCAAAATGTTTCTGTATTATGACTCCCTCATGCTCTGATGTGAAATTAGCAAGTTTTGTCAAGAATTCATTGACATTAAAAGTTCAAGAAGACAGCCAATTTTCTACCTGTTTTGGTAACTGTCATGCACAGATTTTACATGAGTAAATACAAATTGTTCTACAGAAAAAGTGTTCATATATAATGATTTCTCTCCTATTGTACTTTTCTTCCTTGAGTAAGATTAATAAATTAACTTATATTGAGTTAAACACCACATCTTCTTTGCAACGTTTTTGCAAGTCATGCACTGTTGACTAACGTCACTGATAATTTGACATCTGTAGCACAATAACACTTCAGTCAATATGCTAATGTCCATTTACTAAACATTGAACCTTTCTCAGATGTTATCTGAGAATGAAAGTATGTATTACAAAGTAGTTGAATCACATTGATTCGCTGATTTTTTTTTTTTAATGTTCAAATAGTACATATTCATATTTCCCTTCTAGGTTTTGGGTTTGCTTTTGCTGGTTATGTTTGTTTGTTTGTTTGTTTTTATTTTGTGGGAGGGGGTTGGTTTTTTAATGTGAAAAATAAAATTAGACAGTTTTTATTTTCAATAGATTAAAATAAAAAATAATCTTTGTGGATGCCAGAAAAGACAGAGGAATCTCAAACAAATGTCAAATATGTCAGCGTAGACTGCATACAAGATTATGTAAGGTATCAGAGTTACTCCAACATAAAAACAAATACTAATATATGGAATTTGGAAAAGGTTTCAGCAGCTTTTTTTGTCTCCATACCTCTATCACTGAACTTTATCTAACTAAGATGGGCAATAAAACATCAGAAAGACTAGCAGTCAGATTAAATTTGCCAAAAAATATGAACAGTAAACAAAATGAAGTAAATTGTATCTGTGTTTTTTAATATCTTGGCTGCTGCTTCCTAAAAACCATTTGAGAACTGCAATGGAAAGAAGAAAATAGAGGATATGAAAGGAAGGTGATGCCATCCTGCAGAGGACAAAGCCACGAAGACTTAAAAAATCATGGAAATGATGTTTTAGCACCTAAGGATGCATCAGATTTAAAAACTCATTTTGTCCTATGCTAGCATGGAACTATCAGTGAAGTCCTCATTTTACTTTGTTTGTGTACAAAACTTTTGCTTTACCTATTAAAGTGTCTTTGCCTCAACCCACAACTTTTCTCATTTTTACTCTTTCAATTCTCTCCCCCAGTCCCAGAGTAGTGGGAGAAAGTGAGCAGCTGTGTGGGCTGCCTACCAGGGCTACTCCATGGCAACATGTTTAACACTGTTCTTCTGACATATCTTTTCGCGTCACCTGCAAGACCTATTTTTACTTGTTTTTTGTGTTAACATTGGAGTATATAGGAGTTCTATTCTTTGTCCACAGTTGTAATGACAAAGTTAAAAAATATTCTGGAAACTTTAATTCAGATTTCTAGGAATGTTCTGAACATCTGAAACCTAGAATTCCACAAACACATAAGCTTTAGCAGTTTGGAAAAGAGGGTTTGTCCTTACTTGCTTATCATTACATGCTGCATATATTTGTATAGTTATAAAAACAAGATAAATCTCCCCATTAAAATAGAACAAGATACAAAGATAAAAATAATTTCCTTTAGGGAACATTGTCTTCCATCGCTAGATACAGTTATAGCTTTAGTAATTACAAGGTCAACTAAAAGTCAACATGAAATGAGAGTAATATACATGAGCAGCTAATATTGACTGAACTGCTTAAAGCACATTGTTAGAAAGTTCTCAGACCTACAAACAAAAACTGTTTCAACTACATAAATAAAAGAAGAATAATGGAACTGTGATATTTGCACATATCAGATAACATAGTTGTAGAAACAGATATTCTTTAAACAAGTTAATGACACAGAATGATCCAGATATAGTTTTAGCTTCTTAGAGATGATCATATGTTACTTTGAAAATACCTTTAAAAATCAAATAAAGCACTAAAGCACCTGACATAGGTCCTTGAACCTATGTATATAAGCAGAAATCCATATGACTTCAGAGGAAACTTTTTTCCTCCATCTGACAAAGCTATATAATCCTATTCTTACACTGTAATTTGTCTCCAAACCACACTAGCTGTTTCTGCTCTCCCAAACCCTCTCAATGGTTTTGCTATGCCTTACCCGAATACTTTACATCTATTTTTATACTAAGACCTACATTGATGGGCTTGGATTCACTGAGCTAACAAGTCCACAATCAGTCTTTGCTATTATAACTCTGCAAAACTGAAATCTGGGGCAAAGGAAAGCTCAAATTAAATTACACTGGAGACCGTACCTTGCATTAATAATAATGCTAGCTTACTGTTCACTTCTTTTCCACATTATTGTCATCATTGTCCCACATTTCCAGTAGTTCCAAGATGTGTGTAGAACATTACTGTACATACATGCAATTACTGTCAATGTTTCAAGAAAATGCAGATGTTTTGTCTATGAATAAGGTGAAATAACAAAAGCATGACAAGTTATTATTACTTAATATAAGAACTAAACATTGTAATTGACCTGAAATAGTAACAGACTGGATAGATATTCTGTTTTGCTAAATTATTGTATCACACCAATTACTACAGTATTTGTATGCCATCCAGCAGTTAGCTGAGAAAATAACCTATATTTGTCATGCTCACTACTATTCTTTTCTAGCCAGAAGACTAAGCAAAGATTATTTTAATACTAATTTTAATAAATTTACAGCTAGCTTTGTGCTAGGACATAAAAAATCTAAGGAAGAAATATGTGGGAAGTTATGAATGGTAAAAGGATAATCAGGGTGGCTAAAATACATCAAAACACCACTGTAAATATTTTTTCTTTGAAACTATAGAGAATTCATACATTATGAGGTGGGTGTACACTCATCAACATTGTAAAATTTTCCATAAGGAAAACTTGGTTTATGTTAAGTTGTGTAGTAATCCATTAAATTTAAATTTTAATATTTTTACCATTTTGAAAGACAGCCATCTGTCTACATGAAGTCAATTTATCTTAGAATGACAGAAATACACTTCTAAATTGGAAGGTTTATATGATATGTTTGACTTTTGTACCCTGAGAAAGAGAAATTGTACTAAGGTTTTCTTCAATAGAAATATTATCTTTCAACTCTGTCAGTAACCTATTTCTTTCAGTCACCCTTTTAAGTTTTTTACACCACTATTAATCAGTTAACATTCTGGCAATACACTCACTTGATACATTCTGATTCAGCCTTGTCAGTGGATGTGCTATCTTTTGATATTCATCCCTCTTTTACAGTGCTTTTCTTATATTTTTCTTGTCTTTCACTGCCTAATTATTTTAATTTTTTTTTTTTTTATATTCTATAGAGCCACCATTTGACTTCTGGGCATGTAAAGAAGAATTTAGGCTGAAGTTTTTAAGAACTTCAAAAGTTTTAGCTCTACTATTTATGCAATTTATGCTTTGTTGGTATTGCGTCATATTGAGATAACTTTTTTAATAATTTAATAGGTACCTATTATAATTGAAATCAAGTATGCAGATGGGAGATTAGTCTAAACAGTAGAACTATGTTCCAGTCATTCACATTTTAAAGTCATATTTTTGATGCAGGTGAGTTTGCTCGTTTTACTATAAGTTTCTGCTTTCATGTTTTTCTAAACTTCAGCAGCTTTGGCTTCAAGGGACTACTTGGGTGTAATGCTACAATCCAGAGGTTTGCTGGACCAGTAACACCTGCCCTTTGTAAATGGCTGCACTGGCCAGTGTGTCTTGAGGAGATTACAGATGACCCATTAAAAAAAGAGCAGAAAATAAAATATATTATAATATGTAATAAATTGGTTAGTCTGAAATCAAGACTCCAAGAATTTTAGGAAATTATATTTATATTCATAGGGATATGCTCATAATTTCTGCTATGGGAGTGGATTTATCTTGCTTTATTACCTCTAGCTAAAATTAGGTACATCTTTTTTAGGGAAGGCAAGCTTCTTTGGCTGTCAGTGAAGAAAGACAGGCACTCCAACTGACAATTTATCATTGCTGCCTTGGACAGGTATTGTTGGGTAGGGTGAGTCACCTTCTTTAAGTGCCTAGAGGGATACTAGATGATGATATGGATTAGTCTCCTGATTTTAGACAGTTAAAGTTAGATAAAGTGAAGTCTCATGCACGATGTCTAATGTAGTTACTGCAGCACTCTTCTCTATAGGCAGGAAGGGCAGAAGATTTTGTCAGCTGATGATAATGTATGGTCTGAACTCTTTATCTGTTCCTTGACCTGGGATGCAATAAGCAGCATGATTCCTGCATTAAGCAAGTTGATGGCATAGCTTCTGTAGTGACCGGAGTCTGGCAGCTAACTGTGATAAAAGCAAGAGAAAAGCTGTTTGCTGGGGCTTGTCTTGTAAAAGGAGGCAAGCAAAGTGTACAATCTTTTTCTTCCAGTTCGGGCAAAGAGGAATTCCAGTACTTAAAGCCTAAGAGGTATTGGCACTAACATGCTTCTCTGGGCTCAGGAAAGAAATGAGAAATTAATGGAAAAAAAACACTAAAGAAAAGAATAAATTAGAAAAAGAGGAAAATGTAAAGAATAAATAATTATTAAAAATAAATTGAGTAAACAGGGTGTGGGGAGGTGAAAAAATGAGGGAAGAAACAAAAATTGTATTTTCATCTCATCCTAACATTGCATAGTGCAACAAAGTAAAAAAGTAAAACATTTAATGGAACAAATAGGATATTTTGTTGATAAAAACAAGTCCAAAACTGCAAAACAGTTCAGTAGTCTTCAGTATGCTTTATTGCTTCCTTATGAGAATATTCTGTATTATAGTTACGTTTATCTGATTGAACTGAATCTAGTTACAAACCCAAATTTTCTCCAATAGAGATCTACATATAATGTTGTGGTTGTTTTATTTTAGACAAAGCTGAAGTAGTGTTGTGCCTGAGGAGAAAAATTCAGTTCCTTTTATCTATGGTTCTCCACTGGCTCCTTGCTAGAACTTTTAAGAGGATGTCTCTTGTCAGCAGCAGCTGCTAGAATTATCTTCACAAGTCCTTCAAATATTGTTTCGGTTTTGAAGAATTTAAACCTAGAAATTAGTCCTACAGATGTTATGGAAGAATGAGTAGAATTGAGGCTTGCATGCACGCACACACGGTCTGGTTCTGTGAACTAAGTGGGTAGCAACTAACCACTGAGGTCAAAAGAGTAAAGCAATTTCTTCCCTTTTTTTAGCTTAAGTTGCTCCAGGTATCTGCATTTTCACTGTAGTAGATCAACTGATCAAGCTTGTGGTCATCTTTTATATTAGTGAAATTACTTGTAATGAATCCCACACCTTGGAAAGAACCATTACAGAAGGCCTATTCTGTTCCAAGAGGCAAGGACTGTGTTTGCAAATGGAAGATGATGTTGCTGTGCTTTGCAGACAAATTACTTACTCTGGCCATATAGGCATATTAATAAGACAGTAACATGAAAAACTGCTGAATGTGCCTTAAATCAAAATAAAAGTAAAGTCTAAGCAGTTGGTTAACCCTGATCTATGGCTAACAAGTCAAAGGTATGAAAAATAGATTTTAGATAAAAACAATAAAATAATGACTTCGTGGATCGCTGATTGAAGAGGGACTACCATGGTAATCCTATCATAAATACCAGAAGAAGGGTAACATGACAGCAGACTGGAACAAATGGGTTAAGAAAAACCAGAAGTAGGTTTTTTATTTGGGAAGGACAAAGTGTCATAACTGGAGAAGAAGCTGGGAGGGGAAAGCAGAAGAAAAGGAGGCATAAAGTGAAGCAAATATGTAATCAGTGTGATTCAGGGGTACATGGATAGTTGTTCTGTGCTTGACCACATCATTTGGACATTTTTTCTGCTTTTGTCTGGCTTGTTTCTGTCATCAGGACAGACCTGGTATGGCATCGCTGACACTGCTGACGGAATACTTGGAGCTTGCTTTCTAGCTGGAGAGCTCAATTTAACATCCCTTCCTAACCTCCTTAACATACTCTGGACTGTATAAATTATTGATTGGTAACTAGAACAGACAAAATTTAAAAGAAATACTGGTTGTGTTTTAGTTGTTGATTTGATTTCTTTTTTTTTCTTGTCCTCAAATTTATATCTTTTTTAGTAGAAAGACTGAATGATTGAAGACCTATTGAAACTCCAGTCAGTCACTTGAGGATTTTCCACAGCTTTAGGAAAGGATGAATGTTGAAATAAATTACAATAACTTTACAGTATTAATAGTAAAAAATTTAAAACTGTTTCATTTTATTCCTCCTTTTTTTTTCCTGTGACACTATTAATCTAACCTATTTAGCACATAGCGCATCAATATAAATATACATCATTCTTTCCACAACTCTTAATCTAGATTAACTAGTCCCATTACAACACCACCACCACCCAACTCCCCCATAAAAGTATTATACAGAGACACAAGGTTTTATGATAAGATAGAGTGAAAACAATTTCTTCAGAGTTCTTTATTTGTTTTCACAAGTGAAACCTATCACAGCACAATAAATGAATACTAATTTCTTTGTCAGCAGGAATTCAATCTTTCATTATTTAGATAAATGCACCTTTGTGTTGTATGTATAACTCTATGATGTCACAAACCAAAAATGATGAAAAGCTGGATCCTTTTCAGACATGTAAAAGCAATATCATATAGCAAGCACAAAGCACTTCTACCTGTGGAGTCTACTAATGGCTTCTAGATGATATGTGAGCAAATTTGCTATAAAGAATCTGGGTTGAAAGTCTAGAAATTCATAAACTTGCAAATCAGTACAGCTCTGGTATAGGAGTTAATGGGAAAATGAACAGCCTGCTCTAATTATCACCTCTATTCTAATCCTCTCTGGCTTCCTCATTTTAATCACTCCCTGTTTAAAAATACATCTTTTGATCATCTAAGCAATATTTTTGCACTCTGATTTAATTTCTACCTTCTCTCTTACATATAAGTTGACCGTTAGCATGGTTAATTCTGTATAGCTTCTATTCATGTATTGGAGCTTTTTGTTTCCTGCTCAACACACATACTCACAGCTTCCTTTTATCTTATTCTCTGCACTGACTCTTCAATTTCTCTTCTGTAACCACCATTTTTCCTTTTACTTCTCTGGTGAAAAGAAAGCTTCACCAGAAAAAAATAATAGTATTCAAATTTAATCCATGTAAAGGGATCTCTAAGAATTATTTGATTAGTCCTCTTGCTTTCGCTCTGTGATCTGTACCCTTTTTTGGCATATTTTGGTTTTAGATTAAGCCCTATTATCCACAGATAAAATATTGCTGAAATACAGCTGGTGCAATTAGTCCTCACATGCAATAATAAGCTTTCTTACCTTCCTCCATAGGTCAGGAATTTCATGAATACCCTTCCTCATACTCTGTGGATATTGAGTGTCAGAGATTTCCTAGTGATCAGCTTAAGATGTAGGAATGGTTCATAGGAATTATTTGACTAAACTTTAATTGTAAGGATTGAAGATACTGTTTGGGGCTTGGGGGTGTTGGAGTGCGGATGTGTATTTCAGTTTGGTTTGGTTTGATTTAGTTTTTAAGTAAAGGTAAAGAATGACCTTAACCATGAAATCTCAAATTATTATGCAAGGGTTACTGACTCACACCAAAAAATTATGATCTCTTCCTTCAGCAGCAGGACTAAACCATGATGAAAAATGAAGAGGAACACAGAGCACCTGTGTGTAAACTCTCTTAGTAGGCAATAAAACCTCTAACAGACAACTTACTACTTTAGAGATTCTGCTTAATGTGATCCTCAAGGCCTGCCTTTAAAATAATTCTGTTGTAGTAAGTTAGGGGGGTTAAATATCTACTTTACTGCCTACTAACATGGGGCGGGAGGGAGGGGGAAGGGGGGGAAATCCAAGACAAATATATCTTTAAAAATCAGAAAAAGGTTTGGCAAAAAGATAAAGCCCAAGACTGGTAATAGCAACAGCTTTAGCCAAGGTGTGGCCATTTATTCTACCTGCTATATCACCAAGAGTCATGGCTGATGAATACCAATCATTTGTTCATAGCATGAATGACAGAATAGAGAGTTTTTTTCTGTGTACAAGTTAGAAAAAACCTATCTATCTGCTGACACTTTCCATAATTATTATTGTTGTCATTTTATATAGCAGGTTTATCTGGAGGCTACAGTAAAGTGTCAGAATCCTGTCATGCAGGCACTGCAGAAAAACACAATCAAAATATTTATTTCTCCTAATCCTTCATAAAAAATGTGCATGTTTCACCCTACCCTGTCCTTTCTAAACACATAAAAGTTAATGGCAGAATTCAGCATTTCAAAGGCCAGAGAACCTTATCATGGCAATGGTGCCAATGAATTAAGAGCAGGACATGTAAAGATAAAAGGTATGTTCTCTTCAAAATAACATTTTGCTTTTCAGAGTCTGGGTTCCATCTTTCGTCAGTATTCAAACCAATACTATAGGTAGGTAGACAGCTTATACAAGTACATTTCTAACTCAGTTTGTGTTCTTGCAATTCATTTAGGTTAGTAGCTGTTCAGAAGGAGAAAATCTAGTTATCTGTTCAGTGATGTATGAATGTTATTTCAAGGCCTTTAAAAGCATTCTCTTAGTTAGGACTTGCATCTTTCCGGGAAAAAAATTTAAAATAATTCTAAGCGACCCTGACAAGTAATAGTTTATAATGCAATGTGAATGTAAACATGAACCTTAAATGTAATTGTCTTAAGTATTTCATTAAGATCCCAATTAAAATCTGAATTATTCTCAAATTAATTTCTTATTGCTAATCTGAAAATAGTCTTCATTTTATTTGTTTGCCTCACATAGAGTGCAGATCTACAAGAATGAGACCTGTATTTCTAATCAATTACCCTCACCTTTGTTTCCCAGGATGATAGATTAGTTGCTGTTTGTTTTCACTTGACTCCTCTGTCCAGAGCCACCACCTTTTGGCAAGGAAGCGGTTGATATAGTATGCTGGATGAGGTTACTGCAACAGTTCAATTATGTGAAGGCTGCTACAGTTATGACTAGGGATGTAAGACAGAGAGAGAATTTTCCTTGCTGCTAGAGAATAAAAGCTGCTAGAATGTTAGGGTTCTGCTCAGATAAAGTAGGCAGATTTTAATGATACTTGCGCTTTTTTCCCTCTCCCTTATTGACAGTAATTTCAGTTTGGGTTTCTGCTGTAGGATATTCTTATACTACTTGCACATTACCAAGCAAGAATTTGCTCAACATTAATTACACATACAATAAAACAAGAGACAGCAGGAAATATCCATGTAGAAAATAACTGAAACTGAAAAGCTGAAAATATGCTGTTTTAACAAATTGCCTTATAATTTTGTTAATTGTAAAGTCTCTCTCTCAAAAGGGAGAAAAGAACAGAAGAACTATTATTTATAAACTCTAACAGAAAATTTTATTGAAAATGTTTTGAAGAAGTCTAAGAAAATTATTTTCAGTCATTTTTTCCAAGTTCTTAGGTCCAGTTTAGCCATTATTTTTTTTTCAGATGCAACAAACTATTAATATGCACATAGTATATACACATGGACAAATAAAAAAATAAAAAAAGAAAAATATAAACCCCAAGCAAATAGACAAAGAATCCAGTCACTTTCTCAACTTTCCTAGCCGTTAGAAAAAAACCTTGAACATAGTACCACTTTTAATGTGGCAAACTGACCCCAGCTATGTTCCACCAGCTGCTTTGCTAAGTCAGGCTCTTGACAGATGGAAGGTAAAATGCAAAAGATTGAAGACAGGTGAGAGGAAAAAGACAGCAATAGAAAACAACACAGCAGGGATTAAAGAGCAGAAAACTTATGTTTGCATTTCAGGAAGATCTTGAGATGCAGCTATAGAGTTGATGATGATGATGGATTGTCCCTTTCTTTATTTAGTCTGCTCGAAACATCTCAGAAAATCAAGGAAAAGGCCCAGTCATTAAATAAGAAAAGCTGTTGATTTCAATATTTTGGGCACCTGTAGTAACTTGTAATTAAGCAGTGCTTTAGTATATATAATTTCACCAGAAATGTATTTTGGTTAATGAATTTTAGTAGCATTCTAACTGATACAGGTGTTTGGGAATATCTGTCAGATTCCTTGCAACCACTGTTGTTTGATAGCTATGAATTTGCAACAGCAAGTTAGAAGTTAGTTGCTGGAAAAGCAAAACAATAAACCTGGAGGGTATTTGGAAATTTTTATCAAATTGTCTTCACCTGAAAATTCTGACTTGTGAGAGACTAAATGTCCCATTGCATGGCATTTATCTGGGAAATACTTGTAAATAATTTATTATCTAAAACAAGGGGAAAAAAAATATCTGCCTATCTACAAAGCAAGAAACAGACCCACGCACCACGTTTTTCAAAATTATAAATTTCTTTAGCTCTGGAATATCTCTGAGTCAGACAAAAAGAAAATTAAATCATTTAAAGGGATATGGAACACAACTTAATTCTTGGGAATTTTGTCTGATAGTTTTTTTGTTGGAGTGGGGGTGGTTTGTATGTTCTTAGTGAAACGATTATAAGATGCTTAAATAATTAGTAATACAAACCTAATAAAGAAACCAAAACCAAAGTGCTACAAGAATAGTTTTAGAATCAAACTATGTATATAATCTCTTCATCAACTAGTTAAACCCAAACCTCACTAAAATCTTACTTCCCTTGACAAAAAAGAAAAGAATATTTTACTTCCTTAAGAAAAAAACCAAATGCATAACATTCAGTTGTTGTGTGGAA
The DNA here is from genome assembly GCA_013400055.1 of Nycticryphes semicollaris. Lineage (NCBI taxonomy): Eukaryota > Metazoa > Chordata > Aves > Charadriiformes > Rostratulidae > Nycticryphes > Nycticryphes semicollaris. Next base: position 219,986 of record VXBJ01004321.1, on the reverse strand, counting down.
GCAAATTCCTTTTTAATTTTCTTAGCTTTAATGACCCACTATAACACAATGAATGAAAATATAATATAATCATTCAGATTAAATGCTCTTCATGATACTTCCATGCTTCTTTTTGCACAAGGAGAGATTTATATCTTAACTCCAGAGAAATAATCCATATATAGTTCATTGTTGCACTGATTTTGCCATTATTTCTACTCAAGCATAGACATAACTAGAATTGGAACAAATTCTTAAAAATAATTTGAATGCCCAAATCTTTTTTATTATTTTTTATTTTTTTTATTTGACTTGTCATGTCACACCATGAAGTGGTAACATACATTTCACCTTATTTTTTCAGACTCAGCAGTTAAATTTAATTCAGGAGAGACTGAGGGAATTTTTCACAAAATATCTCCACACCTAATGATTTGTAGTGGAGGGAAGCAATGGGAAAGGATGTTATTTTCCCACTGATTAAGAACCCAAATCCTTTTATTTAAAACATATTTGATACTTAAAAATTACACTCAGATTTGGCAAAATTATTTCCTGATACCATACAATTAATTTAGCTCAATGAACACATTTTAGCCCATAGTGGAATTTTATTTCTTGGTTTCATGAATTTTACTACTGCTGTTTCAGAGAATCCTAAAGTATTTTGCAGAACCAAACACATGGAAACTGAATCCCTTCCACTGAAGTGTAACAATTTGAAATGTGCTGATTTATGGCAATATAACAGAAGTTATGAAAACTGCAACTGTATAGCTGGAATTGGAGAGTAAACTGATCTACCTAAAATATAATTTAATCAAGAATTAACAACTCTATGCTTTCGTAGAAGTGCCACAAAAGCCTTAATTACTACTGCTGGTCAGAACATTAATTTTGGATTTTGTATGAAAGATGGAAGCTCTAGCTACACTGATTCCTATCTCTGGGATTATTTTTCTAAAGTGTAGCAGCATCATGAAATTAATTAATTAAAGTTAGCATCAATACCACTGTTTTAAAGATGTTGCAGAGAAATAAAGTATGCAAAAAACCAATGCAGCAACAAAAAAATCAAACCAAAAAGCTTTGACATGCTCTTAAACTAATTTCCATCTACTCCAGACCTACAAACACACTTATGCACTAAGTATATTTGCATGGATATTATACCACAGAAGCATTAAAAGAAAATCTGAACTTCTAGATGTCCCTGAGGTTTACTTACCTGTCTTTATGTGTTGTGTTGCACTTAACCTGACTGTAGATTGTATGCTTTTGTAACAGTTGCTTTCTTGGATACTCTTATATTAGTTTTAAACCAAAAGTTATTGATACCAATGCAATAAGATGATGCCCAAGCTGAAAGATTGCACAGCCAGGAAATACTGTTGTCATGAGACATGAGTGGATCTGCTGAAATGAGACAGATTTAATGAGGGCATGGTGTTTCCACAGCCATTAAATTNTGTCTGTGAACAATTAGAGATAATAGTTTTCTTACAATAGCTTTAATAAATATATTTGTTTAGAATAGAAGGATGACTGGGTCTAACACTGAAAACTAGAGCAGAACAGCTTGTAGATATTGCCTTGTCTTCCTGCAGACAGTTGGAATATTGCATTTTACAATACTTTCAGTGTGAGCTCATCAGGTACCTGGAGGGGTGTCAGCTTGGGTTATCCTTTGTGTAATTGCCATTTTGCATTAGAACAAACTCAAGGTCTTGAACTATTGTTTCCACTGCTGTGAAATGTAAATGTATGGCATAAAATAGTTAGAATCTTTTTACAGTATAATTCATGGTTTTATTTCTTTTTATTATCTTCTTTTTTTTTTCCTTCTTAAAATTTTGAATAATAAGAATGACATTAAAATATCTGAGATCGGAATTTCTGATTTGAAGTGAACTCAGAAATCCACATTATGCGGAATATTTACACTGCTGGCCCTTCTCTGACACACTATTCTTAAGCTTTTCTTTGTCCACAAATTTGGCTTTGCTGAAAAGACAAATGATGCGGAAAGCATTAAATTCACAATGAGGCTGGACTAAAAAGAGATTGCAATGTAGTACTGTCTTTAAAGTACATGAATTAGGATGAAATTTTTTAATAGAAAAAATATTTTGAAACATAAACACAATTGCATAATGAGAGAGCATTATACAACAGAAAGACTAAATTTCCCACATGAGATGAACTTTCTGGGCTCTGGAAACGTTCTGCAGAACTGATTGTTGTGAATTTCAGATTATACCATGAAGCAGAAGGCTCTAAATATCTGAGCTTGCCACTGCCTTACAACCTCAGAGCTTCCAGTTTGTCAGTGCCGGCAATGCATTTAGCAGATAGACTATTTTAGCTCTAAATTTACTTCATATACTTTGGGGACCAATAATTACACGTATCCCTATTTGTTGAGGTAACCAGGAATTAGATGCAGTGGGTCTGTTCTTCACCTATTACTGTCTATACCTTCTGAAATCGGCCCTAGCATTGCCTATAGGTAGAGATACAACTTTCTTGATGTTTCACTTTCCCTACAGCCAGTGGTATGAATCTGTGATGATTAAGTGATAAGGAGACTCCCATGTTAGATTGAATGGTGCCCTATTACCCCAGCCATGCAGACGGGTCTTCAAAAGTCATTTCTCAGGACTGAAGGGCTTCCTGCTAGATCCCTGCAGTGTGAGCCTTGCTGAACTGTTGTGCCTGTTGTACTTTCAGGTTGCGAGTGGCAAGGGCAAGAACCTTTCATGTGGCTATTTCCTCTAGACAGGCAAAACCTAAAAAAGCTAGTGTTATCAGCAGGATAGCAGTCTGCTCTCTGGTCCATCCTTGGCCAGAGCAATGTTCATACCTACAGACTGATTTTGGAAACTTTTAGTCCCTACTTTAGAATAAACCCATCAGACTGATCTAAGGTTGTGTGCTGGTGTTTCAGCAGTTCCCAGCTCAGTTTTGCTTCTCAACACATGGATCCTAGGGTGCTACTAGAGAGATTTCCATAGAGACATTTCTGGGAAAGATTTGCCAGGAACAGGCTCAGAGTTATGGGTCCCATAACTCCACATCTGTATAATCATTAAGGTGGGTCTAGCAACACTTTATATAACTAAGAATAAAAATTTAATGAGGACAGAGTGCAGATTCTTCTTCATCCACACTTATGGAACTTCAATTTAAACCTAACACATTTGTTATTCAGGTGATATATATCAACATAGGTGGCCTGAAATTATTTTGTTGTTTAGGGAGTAGATTTCTGTCTTTAAACTTTTTTTTTTTCTTAAATATATTGATATGTTTACTCCTTATGAGGACTTCACAGAAAAGGAAAATAATGTTTACAACCCTTTTTATAAATATAATACATATATTTCTTGTAAAAATAATTAATCCATACATTTCCTTGTAGGTCTCCTTTTACTCTGTCTAGTGAGAAATCAAATATTTTCTGATATGCACTATGCTACCACTGAGCAAGTTCCCTCTATAACTTCTGGAGTACAACATTCTTTTTCCACTGTGTCATTTTTGTTGTAAAGAGATTAGGCCTGCATCTTTAAGTGTTTTCTCTAGATTTAATTCAAATCAGAGAACATGACCGTTATTTTTCCCTATATCGATTTTGGCGGCTTCAATTAAAACACGTTTTCTTCATGTAAGAATCCCCTCAAGGAAATTCAGTAGTTAATTGTTCTTTTCCAACTGTCACTAATGAGAATATTAGCTCTTCTTTCCCGCTCCGTGTGTTATATATTTTAAAGGTTTTTGAATTTTGAATATGATTAAGTTACCAAGATTAACTATCTTTATCTCTGACATATCCTTACTGTCAAGCATATTACATTTGTGTTTTATTCTTTTTAAAAATAGATGGAATTTTCTACTATCCTAATTACTGTTTTGCAAGAATGGGTAGAAAAAGACACATCATCTATGCATTCATCATAATTATCTCAATGATAAAACAGACAACAATTAGTTTGTCTACAAAGAAGATGTGTTGTGAATATGGTTTTAGTTTCTAGCACATGAAATTAGAACACTTAGCACATGAACAACTTGCTTAAATCAGCAATCAAATACTGAAATTTATAAACTGACTGAAGGCAATACCAAGTCCACAAAATATTGAGGACTTCACTGCTCTTGAAATTCCGAGGATGTGTTTAAGTGCAAATTGCTTCAACTGCACTTGTGCTTATTTTAAGTGATCTACCTGCCAGATCCAGTGCCAACATGGAGGCTTCACAATTAGCCTACATAAACATTAGACTGATGGGAAAAAGTATCTGCAGGTGGACTCAGAGGTTGTCAAGTCAGTGAGTGCCATAGTAGCAAGTTGCTAAGCCAGGTTTACTTTGTCAGCTAGGGTCCTTCGTGCACTGGAAGGGTGTTTCTTACTGACCACTGTGGGCATGCCCTTCCATATTTTCTGGCCAAATGGTCTTTGTGAATTTATCGTACGGGATAATTTGTTGATGTCTTCTGAGAGGCTGTTCTCTATCCCTTCTTTTATCTCATCTGCTTATATGACAGAATAGAAACAGTCTTACGCAACATGTCTTACAAATTGACTGAGAAGGTGGAAGAGAAGGCTGAGGGGGGATCTGATCAACACTTATAAATACTTAAAGGATGGGTGTCAAGTGGAAGGGGCCAGTCTTTTTTCAGCGGTGCCTAGTGACAGGACAAGAGACAATAGGCACAAACTTGTAAATAAGAATTTTCATCTAAACACGAGTAGGAACTTCTTCACTTTGAGGGTGGCAGAGCACTGGAACAGGCTGCCTGGAGAGGTTGTGGATTCTCCATCTCTGGAGACATTCAAAACCCACATGGACAAGTTCCTGTGCAACCTGCTCAAGGAAGACCTGCTTTGACAGAGAGATTGGACTAGATGATTTCCAGAGGTCCCTTCCAACCCCATATCATTCTGTCATTCTGTGATATTTTTCTGGAGTTTTTTTGAATTCTTAAACCCAAAGGTCCACCTTTACGTTACCTTGCTTCCCAAAGACCAATTAAGTCACAGCTTCATGTCTCCTTGCAATACTTACAGTGCTAAGAGACTTTCTGTTTTTATGGATTGACACATGTGGGGTTTCTAGCTTCATTAGAATAATTCAATGATAGCAAATAAGAATCATGTGGACTCTTGTTTTATTTCAGATACCCTCCTCACTTATTTTTTCTTCCTTTGACTCTTTTCTCATAACTTGGTTTTATACAACTGGTGTTTAAATACTGTTTTGAGATATCGACTTCTTTTACTTTTTAATAATTCTGTAAAGTGCTTATGAATACTTTTTTAATGCAGTTGCTGACAGCACAGCTGAACCATTGTAGCTGTAAATGAAAGAGTTCTTGTACAAGTAGAAATGGAGTGAGATGCAAACCTATGTTTACGTTTAAAAAAACACAGCTTTTTATATGATTAGGTGTAAGCCAGATGCCTTGAAATATTTAGGTGAGGAGAATATACCATTACTTGAATGTCAAGTTAAACCCCACTAGATTATTTATTAATGTGAGGAAGGCAATTAGTGTTTCAACCTAAATGTTTAATGTTTCAGGTTTCCTCAGAACTGCACTCACTTGTGAATTAGAGATTGTACTTTCAAAGCGAGTTTATTTTCCAGAAACTTTATATATGCCAAAAAAATGCAGGGAGTGGAGGTCATATACCTACCCACTCTTCATACAAAGCAGATACCAGAATACAATGAAGTGGTTGAGGACTTTTCTCACACTCATCTCTCTCTTTCTGTCTGTCAGGGTGCCACATGCAGTAATGCTTTAATCCATCATGCCATCACCTTCACTAAAACTGTAAATCAATGCTAGGCTGTCCACCCACCGTTTTCCTGCAGTGTTATCCTTAGGTGTGCAGAGAAACAGCAATTAAACAGACTGGTTTAGCTCAGGATCCCTGTGAAGAAAGGCTGAGAACAAGGGAGGAAGCTCCCTGGGAACTGAATCAGATCATTGATAACTGTGAATAGCTGGATTTAATCAGAACTTATAAAAGCTTCTCAGCAGGATTGTGGTATGCAGAATTAAAAAAAAAAAAGGAAAGAAAATNAAAAAAAAAAAAGAAAAGGAAAAAAAAAGGAATGTTCTGTTTGAGGTCCCACACTTACTTTTATCTTTCTGAACTAGCTGGTCTCTTCCAAGCAAGGAAAAAACAATTGGAGGAAGACACTGCAAAAAGTTTTTAAGACGTTCTTGAACTGCTCAAATAGAAACTATAAAAAGGGAGGCACAGTGAAAGTATGTTCATTTTTAAAAAATTTATTTATGTTCTTAATCACCCAGAATGGAACCATGAAGAGGGGGAAGGATTTTTTACTCAACATTAATCCATTTTCTGAGTTCAGAGGTTTCTGTTGATAAACTACATCCTTTAGGAAAGACAGACTGGCACAGGATTTTCTGTGGGATGAGTTTATATCTGGAATGTTTGAAAATATGATATAATCTGAAAGTGAGGAGGGATCCCATGAGGTCGACCTGGAATAACACATATGTATTTGAACTGTAAGTTTATACATGTTCATAGTATATATATGTGTGTGTATGCATTAATAAAACACATATATAGTGGGAATTTCTACTTCTATATATGTTCTATATATTTTATTTTATTTCTGCTACATTCCTAAGGAAGATGCTTTTTTTTTTAATCTGAGAGAGAGCTGTGGGATGTTTACAGGGAAACCTTTTGTGCAAAATGGCAGCACTAGGCAAAGCATAAAAGATTTGAGAACATAGGCTGTTGATTTTTAAAACCTATATTATTTAAATAAATTGAATAGGGGCAGAGAATGATCTGGAGACCTGATATGCAAGTATTGGCATAGTGTATGACTATTGTCACACATTCAGGCATGATTTGTGTTTGTGCCAGCTTGTTGATGTCTAGACACTTGCCAGATATCGTGCCCAATACACTGTCTAAATGAGTGGAACAGAGTTCAGATGTATGCATATAAAGACTGGCATGTCATTTGTGGATGTCAAAGCATCATATCTTTCCTTATTTAGAATTAATTTTCTTCTAAAAATACAGAAAAGAAAACAAACAAAACCAAACAGAACTCTGCAATACAATGTAAAACAAAAAAAAAATCACATGATGCTTCTACTGAAAATGAGACTCTAAATGTGAGAATTCATCCCAAAATTGAAGAAATAGTATCTTCCACATATACAAAGTTCAGCATGACAGGGAAGTGTTCTTCCAATTTCCTTCCTGAAGTCCTTCTGCTGTGTAAGTGGGTAAACTATCAATATGATATTTATCACATGACACAATAAGATCAGATAAGGTTTATTTTCTTATGGAGAAGGTAGGACACACATCAAATTCCTTGTAAAAGATAGTCTTTGGGATAACTTCTAAATTTTGCTTTCTGAAGAATATGAATAGTAAAGAGCAAAAGGAACATCAATACAATTTGTATTGACACAAAATTTTGTGGCAAAAATAATTCTGCCAGGAATACTCTCACAGTGACTTCTCATAAACTTTAAAGCAGTTTAAAAAAAAAAAAACCAAAAACAACAAAAAAAAAACTGTTTTCAAGAAAACTGAAGCTAGAACCATATGCCTTTTTTCCACCCATTTTTCCACCAATTTCAGGTATACTTGCACATTAGTTCCATGCACTTTCAAACTCTTAAACTTGCAAAACTAAAATATGCATTCTTGATTTTAACTTCAGAAATTGCTTGGATAGGTGTGGATGTTGTCTGAAGGATGAGAAATGAAGCATACGTTGCCAAGAGTAACTTGACCTTAATCAATCTGCTGAATAAGTTGTTTCCCTTAGCCTTTTGGCATTTCAAAGAAAAATTTAAAGAGGAACTTCAATTTATACAAATAAAAATTTATACATATCTCAGCATTTCTATGTGCATGAATGTTATTTATGGTTCAAATTAGACTACAGAAACATAAATGTGTTTTTAGACATACATTCATACACATGTAAAAAAAGGAGATAGAAACTGCACACCCAAGATTTCTCATGTAGATCTTTTATTTTTATCCCTACATCAGAATGCAGCTTAATCTGGGTACAAAACCACAGAAATATTGAGGAAATCTAAGTAGGATTTCAGACATTCTGAATGTCTGTGCTCATATTTCTCCCTAGTTTTAGTTCTTATGTATAAATTAAAAAGTGAAATGTAATTTCTAATATGTGTTTTGTTGTTGTTTCTTCAGGTATGACATTTGCATATATGTTAGATTCAACTACTTAGAGAAGAGGATATTTATCATGTCATTTAGGAAAGCAGTAGCCCAGTTTGAAGCTTGCTTTTTCCATGAGGCAATAGGCATTAATAATTCACCAAATCTTTTAGGCTAGCACCTCTGCACTAAAATTAAATCCTTCATCAGAAATGTATGAATAGCTCAAATACACATAAAATACCTCAGATTAATTGGCAAGGAGAAGTGAGGTCACAGATTGTCAGAAGTTTACCCCTCACTGATTCTGAGTAGCCACAAGCCTCCATTGTAATTTCTGAATGCCTCAGGAGCAGAAGCAAGTCTGCAGCATGCTGCACATCTTTAATTCTGGTCACATACTTTACCTATCTCAGCAGCAAAAAAGTGACTACTTATTTTTGTTTTAAACTTAAATTTAATAAGTGATGGTCCCTGTCAGCTTTGTCACTCCTCTCTGAAAGATCAAGAGCTATACAAGAAGTAATACTAGGGGAAGATTAAAAGAGACTCAAGCAATGGAGAGAATTTAAAAGACTAAAAGCTAAACAAAATCAGATAGCCAGATAAAAAGATAACCGGTAGCGAGACATCAGAACTATGACAACAAAGATATAGGTGGCGGCATAGGCAGGGATTAAATGAAAATGAACAGGGATGGAGGAAGCAAAAGAACAAAGAAAATATCAGCAAGAGGAAGAAAGAAGGATCAAAGGAAATAAAATTAGATATACAAGACATAAAAGAGAGAATCTACAGATCAAGCTTAATATTGCAGTATACAGGCAAGTCATCAAGTAAACACCTTCTCAAATTTTGAAATGATACCAGAGGAAAAAATCTACCTTCCTGGAAGATTCAGCAGAAATCACTATTAACACAATAGAAATTCTTTAAGATGGAAACATTGTGGGCTTCCACAGTCAGCTTTCCACAGTTTTATTATATAAAAATAAGTGTCGTTTTAAGGCATACTAAACTAAAGAATCAAGAGGTAATTCTACGTGGTACAGCATCAGTAGGTTCTATTACCACAACAGCAGGCTTAGAAAGGACAGGAGGAAGGACATGGTGACAAAAGCTTTTTATATTTGTACATAGCAGATCTGAGAAGTTCTACATGGTGTAGGTGCTCTCTAAACAGCAGTCACTTTAAAGGCAAAATGACAACAATGTCAGTGTATGTAAAGAAGCAAAAGTATAACAACAGGGAAAATTCCATTCTGTTCCTGCTCCACTGAAAACAAATTAAGAAAATCCAAAGGAAAATATCTTTTTTAACTAGATTCCATTAGATTTCCCTTAGGAAAATAAAGCATGTTTTGCAAAAAAGGAATGAGAATGATTCATCATATAACCCAAGCACAGCGAACAAAATAAAGAGTTCCTCTATATATACTAATGATAGGAGGTTTGTGTTTTGTTATTTTTGTTGTTGTTTTTTAAATCTTGTCAGCTTTTCCTACTTTTCAAGTGGTTAAATAAAGGAAAGACTTTTCCCCTTAGTATTTGGATATGTTTTGTAATTACTATTTATAGTACATCATCAGAAAAAAAAACAACCGGAGAAACTTCACAGGAGTTTCACCCCATATTTTTATGTTTTATCATGTATTTATTGTTAGCATTAGTCATTAGAAGATATCTTTCCCTCACTGGTGCCCAACAGTTGTGAGAATTATGATATCATGTTGGTTATGCAGTTTATTACAGAAACACCCTGTTAATCTTCAGGTGCCCAAGAAAATTATTTTGCATTACCGGTTACTCCTAAAATTGCCCAGAATTGCCAGAAGACTATCACAGCTTGTTTTTCAGCTGTGACTCTAAACTACTTACTCTTAACATCAGAGAAAATCTAGAGTTAAGAAATGCATTTATGAGAATCCAGTCATATGCAATACAACTAGAGTATAGACACACAGAAGAGAAATAGAGGTGGGGGGCGGGGGAAAGCCTCACCCTTTTTTTTCTGCCTATGATTTAAGTACAATACATGAGAGTATCCTTTACAGAATTAATCCTAAGACTGGAAGGGGATTTACAAAGTCTTCAAGTCCACCTTCCACTACAAGGTCATACTCTATCCTCTATACTCTTTTGTACACTTTCTGACTCCTGTTTGGCAAGTATGTGAGTAAGGATCTCCAAAGACCTTGGCTATGCTTGCAGTCCCAGTGAGATCCTCATTACCCTGCATTCAGCCAAATATTACACTGGATAATTACTGGATGACATTTATTCCTCCCCTGCTGCCTGATTGTACTGGTTATCAAACGTGTCTGTGCAATACTATCTGTGGGATGACATTTTGCTGGATGTTCTAGAGAATGCATTGGAGAGCTGAAGAACATTTAAAAGGGTCCTAGTTCTCCACGTCATGGATTTACTATAACCTTGGGGAAAGAAAGCACAGTCATCTTGAAAATACCTTTAGCCTAATTCAAGTTATGATAAATGCAAATATGCATTTCTCTTTGCATTAATTAGGGCAGACAAAAAAAGAGTGACAGAAAAGACACAGGTGAGAAAAGAACAATAACAAAAAATCTGCTTAATCCAAGTTGGCATCTGGCAAGTATTTTTTTTACTCTTTTTGTTTCCCCTTCATTCCTTGTTTACGTTCTGGTTTGCACTAGGAACTGCTAGTCCTTTCTGATGCCAGCAAGGAATTAACTCCGTAAGGTATTTTAAAATGCCATTTTTTAGAGTTAGCAATATAAGGAGAAAATTCTATAGATAAGCTTATGTATTTTATATGAGCATGTTTCTACAGATAGCCATAGTTGAGACAAACCCATAAAACAAACAAAAAAAACCAACCCACCATAAAACCAAAATAGGGCTGTGTTTTATGAAGAGCCACTGCTTAAAATCAGATATGAAGATACACTCTGAGATGGCAGTAAAATAATGTGATTGGTGTTTATCACATTGTGATCTTTCTCTGATCAGGTGTAAAAGTTTATTCTTATTTTTAATTAATTTAATATTGTTTATAAAACTTCAAGAATCATTAGCACTGTTTCTAATAAAAGTTAACATTTAAATAATGTACTTAATTTCCAAATAATTTTATAAAATCTCATCTAAAAGGTAAAATAATACTATAAAATAATAAGAACCATAATTAATTATATTTTACTTTTTGCAACACTCACATATTTTACAGTTTATTACTATAAAATGTTGAACTAAACAATATCAGGTTTAATTTTTAGTTTCAAACCATAAACCTCAGCTGTTGTTTGAGGTACTTGCCACCTGTTCACGTTGTATTAGAAAAGAACAGGAATTGGTTAGGTTGCATGTCCAAAGGAGAGCCACCAAGCTGGTGAGGGGTCTGGAGAACAAGTCATACGAGGAGAAGCTGAGGGAACTGGGCATGTTTAGTTTGGAGAAGAGGAGGCTGAGGGGAGACCTNGTTTTTTTTTTTTTTTTTTTCATGTGGTTGGACTCGATGATCTCAAAGGTCCCTTCCAACCACTAAGATTCTGTGATTCTGTGATTCTGTGGTAGGTACAAGCAAATTTTAAATTTTTTCAGTACTTCTTAAGAGCTATTCTCAGTACTCAAAATTTAAATTTCATGGAAATACAGGAAAGAAGCCTATCATGTTTTGGTTGAGCTTTTTTTTTTTTGATTGGTTTGAATTGGTGGTCTGTTTTAAATGCCTTTGAAAGAATGACATTGCCTTTATTTCAATGAAAAATCAGGAAGGGACTGTAAAATTATAATGATAACATTTGATGCCATAATTCTGTTCTGAAACTGTGGATTAAATAAATATTATACATATACTTAAGACAATATCCTATTCCAAGTCTTAAGTCAATACCTATAATGAATAACAAAAGGGTGGCGGGCATTATTAAGTATGTTATTACCTGGACTGTCTGTCAGAAACTTAACATTTACACATGATTACAGATTATTCATTATAAATAAATCTCTCTGTTGACCACTTATTTATTCAGAAATGCATGTTGATATGTTGTCTACAGACACTATAATGGAGAACGTACTTGAGAGCCTGTGGAGAGAGACTTTTCCTGTAAATGTTAAGAGGAAGAGGATGGTGTTGTGTAAATGAAGGATAGTATATAACAGCTTCAGTGGATGAAGCAGACAAGTGAACACAGCAGTGCTAGAGAAATGGATCTTACTATCCTGTAGGAAAAGAATGACAACTGCAGATAATCTCATAAACTCTACCAGAAGGTAAATGAAAAGGCAGGATTTCTGAAAGGTGTTTAAATTAAGAAAAAGAATCTGAGATGTCACGCAAAGATTAGGAATTTCAGGGAAAGTGTTCAGAAAAAGGAATGGGAATATTGCCACCATTAGATTTCAGGATTTTTTCCTGGATGATTAGATCAGATGGGTGAAATAATGACCTTGGTGAGGGCTCAGTCAGAAGGCCAAATGTTTATATTGTCAGTATAATGTCAAGATGAGAACATCTGAGTTCTGAGAAGATAAGGCTGAATTAGAAATCAGCAGATATGGACAGGAAGCAACCTGAGCAGACAATAGGGCAGAGGAGCACAGAAAGAGTGAACAACTGACAAAAAATCTGGAGGAGGGACATATTCAAGCAATATCTACAAATAACACCATAATAAAATAAATAGATTTTACTGTTAGATACTCACTTTCATTCATTTAAGAACAAACTTCATTTGTTCTCAACTATGTATATCTTAAAAGGAATTTATGTTAACACTTCTATCAAGATTTTTATATGTTCTTCTTTAAATGACTAAAATAGCTTCTTCTTGCTTGCCACTGGAGTTCTAAATAACTCTAGTTACTTTTGTAGAAAGCAATTTCCAAGCCTCATCAAATATTCTTTAATAAGGAATGGACAAGAGTAATTTGTTTTCCATACCATTTGTTTTAGTAGGTACTACTTAGTAGAGGTACTAGGTGTACTGTAAGGTATCTTAAAGCTGGGAAACAGGAAACCAATCTCTTCCTTGTGATACATTTGTTTACAATGACCTCTTTTTTAAATGCTTAATTTGTATGACAAAAACTACACAATACTAAGATGTCAATGTGTAAGACATAAAAGTAGCTGTAAGTTACTTTTAATAATGATACATAGTTTTTGCAAGATTATCCATCTACTGACAAATAGATTTTTTTGTTGTTTTTTCTTCATTCACCTGTTGGCAAAAATGTTTAAAGTTGAACAGTGGGCTACATGGTAAGCTGACTTCAATAAAATTCAGGGAAACAAATAACTGTTAACATCTACAGTCTATGACAGTTACTTAAAGAAAGCAAGGTGGAGAAGGTCTGCCACTACTGAAACAAAATTCTACCACTGGAAAAATGTTTTTACTGAAAGCAGGATTTAATATTAGAGTAAGTCTACCCATACCAGTAGAAGAACTGTTACAATTCAGCCAAATTACTCAAAGAGCATAAAGATTTCCAGTGTTACTATTTGAATAACATAATCTGTTCTGGGCTCAGGAAACATAAAAATATGTTAGCAACATGGTTTTAAAATCATACCCCCATCTTGGGATAGCAAAATGGTTCTCGGTCAATACTAAAACCCCTCTAAAAAGCCAGCCTCCTTTGAATTAGAAGGAATACTGTGTCCTGGTCATGAAAACTGTATGATAATGATAAGAATGTCTGAAAGTTATAATTATTCATAGGAATAGTCTCAATCTTGGGCTACACTAAATGAATCATAAGGTCTTTGTTAAGACTTATGAAGGCTACTGTGACAAGAAAATAAAATATGTGAGTAACAGTACATAGCAGATGGCAGGATTATTTTTTATGAGATTCTGACTGCATTTGTCAACATTGGTAAATTTGCTTTTTCTAATAGATAATCTTAACAGCTGTAATTAAACAGTGAACGATATATCTTCAGTTCCTGCAGAATGCATGATCCCATCAGTCGATTAGATATAGTTTACCATAAAAGTTTCAATTTTTAGTGACTGAGATTTTTGTACATTGTGATAGAGGGTCTGTCACAGTCTACTTCTTTTGATCTGCTTGAATTTTACAATTATTTTTTTTTTCTAGAAAGTTATATGTGATTATCACAGACTCACTGTCTATGATGAGTACCAGATGTAAATTTTGAGAAGCACATCTGGGTAAATATTGGAATGACTTGTAGGTCAAAATACCTCACTGTTCAGAAACTGCCAGAAATACAGTTTCTGAATAATCTGCACTGCTTTTGCAATCTTTCCCTATCTTTAGCTCTTCCATGATAGAAAAGTCATCAAGCCAGAAGAAATTCTTTTAGATCACATTAAACACTTAAACTTAATCCAAAGTGGGATTTTTATGTGTGCCAAAAAGCCTTTTGTTACCTCGTTGGCATCTGAGCAGATGTAGTGATGTAGTGCTAAATCCAGTAACTGCATCAATATTACTTAAAACATAAGCACCTGCCTCTTTAAGAACCCAATCCATGAATGAATATGTGCTGTGTTATGTTACTTTTCATTGGAGTTACAAAGAGAAATCTAACAATGCATCTCCTCCAGTGTAACAGGAATCAACATATTTTTAACACCAGTTTCCCAGAGCTCAGTATGTACCTAAACATTGTAAAAAATTTGAAAATATGAAATTAAATGAGGAGACAAAGAATAAAAGAGTTGACTTCTGAACAAACTAATGAATAAGAAGCACAGAAAGTTAAGTTCTTAAAATGTATGTACCTAGAGCTGTTTCTAGAATAAAGGATATAAATAGGAATGAATGAGCCCACTAGATATCATCTATGTTCAATTGTTCATTAATCTGAGTACACAGCAGCTAAAGATCACAGTTCTGAATAAGACAAAAATTACTAGTATTATACATATTAGAGCATAACCAGTATTTTCAACATGCTCATAAAAAAAAGCCACTGCTCTCAACATACTGACAGCCTGATCTGAGAAGTGTACAATCTAGACAAAGGGAAGAAAACTGCTGTTTAACTAAAGCACCAAATATTTTTGCGATATTCTCNTTTTTTTTTTTTTTTTTTTTTTAGTTCTTGGCAACTGTACTGAAATCCAGTTAGGAATATGTATAAATTTGTTGTTTTTTCTGGAAAATAATGAGGGGGGAAAAGAAAAGGGTTCTCAAATACTTTTCCGTGACTCAAGCTTTTCTTTTTAAAAGGATGTTTTCACTTCAATTTTTAATGGTATGCAATTTTTCGTAGGACTTTCAAGATAGATATTAGCACCAAATGGAGAAAAAATAATTCACTTTCCTACACACTTCTGAACTGGCCCAGTGATTGGAAATAAATGAATAATTTACATAGAAAAAGGATGCAGAAACCATTCACCCATATAAAAATGTTATTGAAAATATATGAAACTATAACCATTCAATTTGAGTCTACATGGTATGCTGCCCAGCCATTTCATATCTCTGTTTTTCTAAAGACATTTTATCTTTTCTTCACATTGCAGATGAAGTATATAAACATGTATTTTGTAGTTTAAAATACATAGACTCCTAGAAATATCTCAGAAATGCATTTTTTCATGTTATATTTTACCTGAGCATTTTGAAGTAAATGAAGAAAAAACAGACACAATTTCTTGAAGAGTAAAATATTTATTTTATATGGATTATGTAAACTGCTTGTAAGCAGTACAAGGATACTATTAAAAATTAATCATTAGCACAAACCTCTGTATATTATATAAAATTCAGCAGAGTTAAAGAAGAATTACTTTGAATACCAGTTTGTTTTCTCATTTTATAAGAACAAAAAAAATAGTAGAAAAGAATCAGTCAGGAATTAATTTAGAGGTTCTGAATTTTGAGCAAGAAGAAGGTCGCAATGAGAGAAGGAAGGTGACATTTTAGGGAAGACTTCAGAATGTGTATATGTCCTTCTGTGTGGAATGTCACGATCTGTAGAAAGACTGAAGCTACCAAAAGCAGGAAAATATGACTACATAATGGAACGAGAACAGAATCCATTAAGAGATTACATGTGCCAAAGTAGAATGATACATATACAGGATCTAGGACAGGGAAAAGAGGAAAAAAATTAGGTTGGGAGCTAGAGAGGTTTGAAAGAGTGCATTAAGCTTGGATAAAGAGGAATGACACAGCAGGGAAGGAGAAAGAGAGAAACCAAGTCAGCAGGTAGGATTTGGGTAAGTGAACAGGGTCAAAGTGGGAGCGGGATATGAGGATTGTCAGAAGTTATAAAAATAAAGAGCTGACTGGAAAAAAATAGTCTGAGATAGAAAAATAAAAATAGTTTGAGATACAGAACTAGAAAAAGAGGCAGATACGAAGAAGAAGCATGGCTAAACTAGCTGTAAAGGAATGAGTCAAACATGGTAAGGTTGAATATGCAGTAAAATCTTGATCTAGCTGGAACATTTTGTTTCACAGACTCAGACTTCACAGCGTGAATAGATTTCATGGCTGTTATTCTTTCAGCAAATATTTCTTACTGAACTCTTTAGTATACTTCTGGGTGATTATCTGACGTGGTAGAATTGTGTCATGAATCTAAACAGCCTAGCACCATACAGTGACAAATAGAATATGATGCAAAATCTGTTGATTTCCACAAACTTGGCTACAAAGACAGACTAAGACAATTTTCTTTTATTTATGAAGGACATGGCTTGTATATATGAGTTGTAGAAATTTATTAAAATTCCTTGAAAAAAAAACATATGAAAAGCTTAGGAAGTTAGAAGCTTGGTTGTTTGATAAAGAAAAGAAATACATGGAAATAATTTTATCTTTGACACTGAAAGCATTTTGGTTTGCTAGTTCTCTTTGTCAATTACTTGACTAGTTAAGAACGTGCTATTGAAATCTGAAAGCTGATAATCTTTTTAATCAGGTCCAGTTTAAATGCTTAAACTAATACAGTTCAGTAACCCTAACATTATAGTTCTTAGTAATATCGGGGTGCACTTGCTGACAATACATGTTGAGGCAACAGAAATTAAATTGATTGTGAGTTCATACGCACAAAACATTTTTAACATTTAAATTGGATTTTGGGACATAAAAAGTGGTGTTAGGGAATGTTCTTTTCAGAAAATTTTTTCCACAGATGGATGTCCACAATTTTAGCCTGTTTCTGTGTGCTCAGATTGTGGTTATAAGAGAAATTCTTGTATGCTTCATGACTGATAGTGGTCTTGAATTTATTTGTTAACTTTCACCAATTTAGACCTGAACTGGCTAAACACACAGTAACGTTCATGTGTGAGTATTTATATAAACCTTATTGTTGCCCACCACTGCCACCATCCAAATGAGGAGGAATATTTCCAGTTTGCTCATGAACTGTCACATAAGAAACAGGCAGGGAAATACCTGCAGTAATATGAGTAGTTATTCTCATCTAAGATTAAATTTCAAAACTCAAATACAGTAGAAGAAACACTGGCCTTTTCAAAATCTGCTTCAGAGTCCCATGAGAGGGGAAAAGAGGGCTCAAAAACCTGGTAAAATAATCAAGGTTCACCTCCTCTGAGTTTGAAAGAGTTCTGCCCAAACGAATATGAAGTTAGGCAAAAGTGCCAGGAGGTCTGCATGGACAAATAGCAATATCCTGGCAAACCTTAAGACCTTGATGGGATGCACACGGGAGTACTGAAGGAGCTGGCTGATGTCATTGGAAGACATCTCTCAAAAACTCATAAACTCTGGCTTCCAGCTGGCTTTCAGCTGCAGGGTGAGCTACCATCGGTCTGCCATATTTCAGACAGACAAGAAAGCATGTATTGCTTTTCCCAACAAAGCACCCTGTTTGCCTTGTCAGCAGCACTCAGTTTCCTCTTGGCTAAATCAACTAGAAGACTTCAGTTGCATTTAAGCTCCTCAGCTCAAAATTGCAATCTGAAGAACTTCACACTGCCCTTTTCCCAGGAAGAGTTCTATTCTCCAGCCTAGGGGCTGCTCCAGAAAGGAAATCAGACTCCTTAGAGTGCTGGTGAGACCATTCATCAGAGAGGTGACAGTCATGCAATACTGTCTTTTTTTCTGTGGCCTAACTGAGCATTCATTACTAAGTTACTAATCAGAAAAACAATGTAAAGAACTTTCTTTATTTTTCAAGTCTGGTTCTTTCATATCACAAAAGGACACATTAATGTTATTTTCAATTCTTTCCTGAAATATTGAGATGACTCCAAGAAGCTTACTTAATTTAGCTTGTTGACATTTGTATCAGCAGTGTGAAAATTTGCATCTGAGCTAATTGTCTAAACTCTTTTACTAGTTGCAGTATAGCAGGTATCCATGGAAACTTCTTTGTTGTAATGTGTTTGACTTATTTCAGACAGCTCAATTAGGTTGAGAAGATTCATGTTCTAGATATGTCTCTTTCCACTGTCTATGAAAGTTGTTTGTATGAATTTCTGACACTGAGACCTCTACGTGTTAGGAGTCTAGATGAGAAGAATTACACTCATTTTGTATGGCTTGGAAATGTAATCCAAATGTTTGGGTTTTTTTCTTTCTCTAAAAGATCAATCATATTGGAGGGAGTCATGAGAATTGGAGACTGAGTAGTTTCAATAATTATAGACTTTTTACTTTCTATGCTATCAGTAGACAGTGTAGGCATTATTATTTGTATAGGTCAGCAAGCAGCATTTGATATTGTTACCCTGACCATATTCTGTAACTCAAACTCAGAATGTTTATCTTTGCTTACTGTCATAGGAAATATTTTTTGTGGCTGAATCAAACGTTCTTGAAAATTTCAAATTAACACATCTGAAAAAAAGGTTGTCTGCTGTTGAGCCTAGAAAATTTACCATTAAATAAAAGTTCTACGGCTGAGGATAAAGACTGAGCATAAATATAGGAACTTTGTAAAAGATTTAGTTGTTGCAGTTCTTCATATTTCTCCTTTCATGGATGACAAACTTTAGTGGTCTGTAGTGGGCAAGCAAAATTATATGAAAGGAATAGCAGGTAAGTAAACATATGATCTAACTTAAAAATATTCTTTCCCCTACACATTGCTTCCCTTCAGGTA
This sequence comes from Nycticryphes semicollaris, assembly GCA_013400055.1. Classification (NCBI taxonomy): domain Eukaryota; kingdom Metazoa; phylum Chordata; class Aves; order Charadriiformes; family Rostratulidae; genus Nycticryphes; species Nycticryphes semicollaris. The sequence goes on along the minus strand of VXBJ01004321.1, from coordinate 200,742 downwards.
AGGATTGTTAACACAGAAAGAAACTGCAAACTGGAAACTAGTGTAAATTACTATCTAAGAATAAACATAAATGATAAGCAAATAGAGATTTAATTACTTCAGTGTCTTTAAAAGACAAATAATTTATTTCAGTCCTGAAACCAAATTGTTCTGAGAAGAAAGAGCTGCTAATCTTGAGTAAGCACAACTCAAGTAATTTGTGCTCTACTTCACTTTTTTTTGGAAGGAAATTAAATATGCAATTTTAATTTAACAAACAGAAATGTTACATTTATTTGAAATAAAGTTAATGTTAACAGTGCTATTGAAAATTAGAGATTGGTTCAAATGCAATTGTAATTGATATACCTTCTAGGGGTCAGGAGATAATCAAGAGAAAGGCATTAATGGTCCTTGATCCTTCTTCCTTGGTCCCTTCATCCTTCTATATCCTACCACAAGTCTCCTGTAATTTTTTTCAACTGTCCAAAACAATCCTTTCAAGTTGTTACATGGATTAACACCCATGTTTTATGTGTCTAGCACATGAGCAGTCTCCAGAAAACCTGAATACATTTCATAGAGTAAGAGGCTATTTGAAATAGGCCTTCTGAAGTTAAATTATATATTCCTTTGTTCTTGTGCAAGTAAGCATCATTCATGCCTTATTTTAGCCTTGAATCTTAAAAGTTCCCTCTTGCTAAAATATCTACCTACTTTCTAAACTTTTTCATTTTAATTACCCTTCCTCACTTCATATTATCAGTAAAGGATGCCACTGAAACCTCTCCTCAAAATTATTTATGTTCACAGTAATCATATACAGTTGAAGTAGTGGGATTTTTGTATGATAACATAGCTCCCGAGGCACACATAATTCAAGAAACACAGATTTTTCATCAGGATTTGAAAACTGGAAAGGAATAATAGTATGCAACAAGTTTCTTTGCTCCTCTTTTCTTACTACTAGATTAACAGAATGAGGTAAAGTAGACAACTAAGATACCTTGCAATTCAGATTTTCTGCTTGAAGACTTATCAGATATTTTAAAAAATATGCTAGAAGCTCTGGATAAAGGGATTATTTTTGATACCTGATATTATGATACACAACAAGGGAAATGCTGCATCGGACATATTTGGCAGGTAGGAGCTTTTGAGGCAAAATAATGATCAGTGGTTTTCATAAGTGACAATATTGCTCCACAGAGCTTAGAGGTAAAAAAAAGATTTACTGTAGAATGTTCAGCTCTGTTTATCCCTTGATTTTGATAAAGTAAATTGTGTAAACACAGAAGTTGTACTTGATTGTTGGCTGTCTTCTTCCAGTTCTCCACTTTGCCTCCTGTGTGATATTTTTCTACTGTTCTTCTGAGGTAAAGGAACTGTTATTACTTATGTCTCACTCTTGAGGGATATTTCAACAGGAAGTCTGCAACATAAGAAAAAGTAAACTAACCACTATCACTTACCTGGGTTGTTTTGGCATAGTTAACTGCTGCTGAAGTTTAAATGAACTGCAGTTTCTATTCCCTGTACTTGTGGAGGAATAACCTCATGAAGCAACACACGTTGGGAATGAGCAGCTGCTTAGATTTGTGGAAAGCAGGACACCTTGTTGTCCTGGTCAAGATGCTGAACACGAGCCAGCAATGGGCCCTTGCATGAGAGAGTGTCAGTGGTTTCCTGGGCTGCATTCAGAGGAATGTTGGCAGCAGGTTAAGGAAGGTGATATGTCCCCCTCTGCTCAGCCCTGGTGGGCACATCTGGAATCCTGGGCCCAACCCTGGGCTCCCCAGTACAAGACAGACAGGAACATGCTAGAGAAAGTTCAGTGAAAGATCACAAATATGATTGAGGGACTGGAACATCTGTCATGCAAGGAGAGTCTGAGACAGCTGTGATTTTTCAGTGTGGAGAAGAGAAGGCTTGGGAGCAACTGGTCAATATGCATAAATACCTGATGGGGGCAGAAAGGGAGTAAAGAGGGTATAGCCTTTCTCAGTGGTGCCAAGTGAAAGGTTAAGAGACAATGAGCACAAATTGTAATAGAGAAAGTTAATTTTAAGCAAACAAACAAAAAGCTTATTTATTTTCATGTAGGTTGAACACTGGAATGGGTTTCCAAGAGGGGCTGTAGAGTCTCTATCCTTGTAGGTATTCAAAACATGACTGGACACAGCCCTGAACAACCTGCTCTAGCTGACCCTGCTATGAGTGTTGTCCTACCCCTAATATTTCCATAAACACTTACCTACCTAAATACAGAGGCAGCTAAATCTGTGTCTTAACCTCTAGCTGAACGCTACCTATGGTCTCTGTTGTGGAAGTCTATCCAAGTTACTCTTGTAAAAGTTCCAGATACTCACACACACCGTTACCATTTTGTTTCTTTGAAACTGCTTTGACCAATCACATCTAGTACTTACGTGCCTCTTCATTTCTTTTATGACTTTCAGTATTATCAACATATATCTAACCAGATTTTTTGGTTTTGTTTTTTCTTTTAAAATATTGAAAATTGATATTTCAATGTCAATGTGAAATATCTTCTATTTGATGTGCTATATGCTCATTATCTATGCAATGTTCAACAATGAATTTTTGGAAAGTAATTAATTATTATTTTTTTCAATGCAAATGCTAAACTTGGCACTCTTTTAAGGACAGAAGGACAGTTTTTAGCCAACTGACATTCATCTTCTGACAACATTTGTACCAGTGGTTTAATACAGCAAATTTTATTTAACACTGTTTTTTCCTTGAATCTGCCTATACATAAATAACAACAGTACACATTCTATTCACATCTCATATATCAGTGCTCTATAGATGAATGTCTTGGTTTTATCTTATTTTTATCCTATTGCTTTCTGATACACTGAACACTAAATTTCTGTGCAGATCTTTGAACATTTCAATGTCTTGAGACATTCTAATATAACTAACAATCTGTTGGCAAGTTATCTTCTTTTTGTTTTCTTTGGTTCTGAGATTCATAAATTTTGCTGGTCCTCATTTGCAGGGTTTTTTTGTTTGGTTGGTTGGTTTTGGATTTTTGTTGGTTTTTTTTTATGAGAAGGGATATTTTAAATAAAGTCACTAGCAACACCCCTTGGTGATTATTTCATGTCTTAGTCTCGTAAAGTATAATCGTTTCCTTCGGCCTCCCATATTTCAAGCCAATGCAAGAAGGTGGTTGACATTTCTTTTAGAGATCCATATTTCCTAATTCACTGTATTTACTACTTGTACTGTACATGGCAAAGTCATATTGCTACACATTTCCTTTGATACTGGCAGAACCCTGAATGTACCAGTGTACTCTGCAGTCTGTCCCCTTCCCAGAGGACCGGGCTCTTGCCTCAGCTGTGGTGTGCATTGTTTCAGACTCAGAAAGTCTCTCCTTTCTTACTTGAATATAAAGAGAGCTTAAGCTAGTCGTGTTCATGGGCTGGAGCCTAGAGCCCATAGCAGACTCAAAAAACACATGAAATTCTTTTTGTTCATTATTTATATCTCCTAGATAAAATGGGGAAAAAAAACCCAGTTGTGAATTCCTTAACATCTTCAATATCTAAAACAAGTTTTCAGTACACTTTAAAATACACATAGACAGTTTCAAATATGAAAGGAACATCCAATCTAAGATCTGTTGTGTTGATATGAGAAAATAATAAAAGACATATAGGAACAGTTTGTACTTTGTGCCATCAGAAGCTCCAATCACAAAACCATGCTGTTAGTTTTAGACAGCTTGAAGTGCCCTTCAGCATAACACACAAAAAAAGAAGAATAGAAAATGCAGTTGGTCCACTATTGAGTTTAATAAGAAATCTTAATGCTTTGGGCTTAGGGAAAAAATTAAGCTAAAATTATCAGACAGAGAGAGAGAAGTAAATTTCTGAGTACAGTAGTGACAGGGAAAGGTTCCAAGTTTTAGTGTAAAAAAAATTTTTCCAAAACCCCCCAAAAAATCCTGGAAAACACCTTAATTCCATTATCTGAAGAGGCTATTGTCCTGAGGGAGTAGACATGAAGAGTGATTGCCTCAAAGCATAAAGATGCTGACACTTTTATCCCCAAAGGACCTGTTTTCACATGAGTAAGAATTTGCTGTCTATGTCACTTAACCTTTTTTGGACAAAAAAGTTTCTGTTTTACAACAGCTGTATGCATAGCTCTGCCCGAAAAGGTCTTTCATAAGTCACCTACATTTCTGCAGATTGCATGGTTTGGAGAAGACAGGTCAATATTTGCTATAACAGATCAGTCTGGCAGGAAATGAATAACCATGATATAATTCTTTAAGGAGAATTCACTCTAACTACAAATGAGCGCCAGATAAAGCCCTGGTACAGAGCTATCACTGAGTCACATGATGCAGGAGAAAGCATGTTACAACAGGCAGAGCAAACAACTCAGATTTTGCCCCTCCTTTTCTCAATCAATGGTAGACATTCCTAAATCAATGTCTACTGCAGCATTAAATGTATTATATTATCTAGTTTAACTAAACCAAAGCAGGGAAAGATTGATTTGATAATATACTAAATGTCATAATGCTGAAACAATGCTGTAATGTCTGAAAAAAAAAATGAGGAAAACAACAATTTAATTACCAAATACAAATGACTGCATGGAAAACAATAACAGTCATGTGCAGTGCAGTGGCTTACCAGAAAACACTGACCTTACAGAGATAGTAAAGGAAAAGGGAATTATACTGACTCCAGAAAAAAAAAAAAAAAAGGACTAATTGTTTTTAAATAATTTTCATTGTTACATTATGTCATTCATATAGTTCTAAATCAAGAAGGAAACCTCATGCAACTAATGTGCTTATGCAAAAACCAAGAGCAAAAGCAAACCAGCCCACCTATATGACACTAGTACTGAATATGATAGCCATATATGAGAAAACTAGAACACAAGCAACAAATCTTTTCAGTTGTTGTATACAGGATAGTATTCAACTTTCTTGATTTTCCTTACATTTTTCCTCCCTTTTGTTGTATCACAAACAGGCATACAAATACTTACAGTCATCTTCACTTTCATATCTTTTACATCTATTTGGAGATTGTAATAAACTAGACTTCTACATTGATAGATCTAGCAATGTCTTCTACTCAGTTTTTCATGTAAACACAGGCACATGGACATGCCACAAACATGCACTTCTGCATTCTTGAATATACAAATAGAAAGTGTCTCGACACATGGACAGATAAACACTTTTATATGTCTAATTGAAAATTAAAGCACTTTTAAAACACTTCTAAACCTATATTTAAGTGCTTTGACACAGTGAAGAAAAATGGAATATGCATGATTCACCAACACTGTGTCTTTGGCACCTTTTGTCATTTATTTGCATTAAAAAAGCATCCCTGGCTATTACTTAGTCTGACATCTTCACAGTATTTAGTTTTTTTGAAATTGTCTTTAAAATTAAACCAGATGAACATACAAAAACCTTGAACATCTTTGAAAAGTCTGCCTTTTAATGTTTTTATTACTACTCAGCCCTTAGAAATACGGGGGAGTGACTCAACACTAGGGGACTTTTAGGTTTTTTCCAAAAAACTCTTGAGTATTCCCCAAGAAGCACTGCAACATCCTCAAATGACCAGTGAACAATGTTGTAAAAATTAGGCGTACTTGGAAGAAGTAACATTTAAAAATTCTAGAGAACAATTTTTTTTCCATTTATAAAATAAGGTTGTGTTCATTTTTAGGAAATGCTGTACTTTAACATTATTGAAAGAAAAAGCTTTTACATTAAAAGGAATTCAAAACAGATGCAGACAGAATCAGTACTGTCTAAAAGTCAGCAGGTGAAAGTGGGTGTATTTTAATGTGCTTTTAAGTTCCACTATGCAATTTAGATGTCTCGTGGTGGAGAAAAAATGTAATTTTGATTGTAACTAGTTTCTTCAAAGGCAAATATGTCTCGAGATTTCTATATGAAATTATATAATTTCCAAATGCTGGGAATATAAGTTGCTCTCTTCTTGACTCCTCTCTGTTGTGTTTTGCTCCACCTTTTAATCCTCTGATGTGTATGCTGTGAAATTTATAGAGATATTTCAAATATTTTTAATTCAGGTTAGTAATATCTGATGGTAGATTAACCTTCACTTGGAAAGACGACAGTGCAAACTTAAAATTACAAAGTACAGTACTGAGACTATATACAGTTTTAATTAATTAATTAAAATTAAGTAATTATAATTATCCAAACTAACAAACCCCAAAGTATTTGTTAAAAATCAACACAGTCTTCCATGAACTTTATAGTTCTCTTAACACAGCAATGCACTTGACTTCTATTGGCAAGTGTATGATTAAACTGGATTACATATGTGCAAGTGTTTTATTTGCAGATTTCTTTGCATTTTTCTTGTTTTTCATTGTCCTTCAAGTGTAAATGGAATTTTGAATATATCTGTTTTCCTGCATTTCCTCATACTATGGAAGAACACTGGTCCTTCCAGGTTCTTTGAGCGCGCAAGAGTTAGAATTACATTATAATATAAATGTTTTCTCATTTGATGTAAAAATGGATAAAATGCCAAGAATATAAGTGTTTATATATTTAGAGAGCCCAGAGTTCTGAGACTTTTCAATAGCAATAGGTTCAAGTCCAATACTTTGTCTGGGTATTCTGGAAATAGAGGCATACATATAGTAGTACTAAATAATCCTGTTATTTCAGACTGATCACAGCCTATTGAGACAGTCAGCTCTTGTGTTTTATATCTGTATTGATTTTGTACATTTTTAGGATAACAGGTTTCCAGCCATTTGCAAACCAATACTATTCAGCAGCATATTTCTTCACAGATGCAATACTTCTAAGGTCTTGACTGTTCTAAATTATGTTAAGATTTGTTAAATTATTAGGAATATTTCATTGATGGGGGTTTTGGTGTTGGTTTTTGTTTGTTTAGTTGGTTGGTTTTTTTTTTATTGAAAGCAAACTGGCACTGCTGATGGGCATGCTGTGACATATTTTTCTAAGAGCAAGCCCATGACCTGAAGAAATTTACTTTCTGTAATCGAGAATTGTACCTGTTCAGATCTCGAGTCCCATCTGTTTCTATCTACACACTATAATCACACAACTCCTGAATACCTTATTTACCCTAGCAGCCTGATATACTAGAAAAGATACCAGGATGTGGATATGTGTGCAACACCAGCTCTTCAACAGGAACTCCAGACAACAGCATCCAGAGGCAATCCACTACCCCTTGGCATTGCAGAGCTTGTTAAAGGGTAGTTGTTTAAGATGCAAGTGGGCTCACCTACCTATAAATTATGAGTGCCTTTTGAGGTGGGTTGTTTGTTGGTTTTATTGAGAAGACTTGTCCACCCCCAGTCTGTTGAAAAATATGAATGTTAATTGTAAACCTCTGATAGATCTGGGGAAAAATTTATTGCAGCCTTTAGTGCTCACCACAATTAATTAGTTTTGAAACTGAATAAGACGTAGGACTAATCTGTAAACACTGTCAGGGTATCTCAAAAATATGAAGAATTGGGGCCTATTAATACTTCCTTCAGAGAACAAGTGACATACCTTCAGCATAAATAATGAGAGCCTGTAAGTAATATGACACTTTTTTTCTCAGTTCAGTTTAAATTAGACTGTGCAAAAAAAGTGGTGAACAGACATTCTTAAAGATGAGACGAGAGTTAATAGAACTGTTTTGGCTAGTAGGCATATGCAGGTTTTAAAGAATTTGCATTCGAGTTCCATAAAAAACAGGAATTGCAAAGCAATAGTGAGGCACAGAAGGAGGACAGTGGTTAAAATTATGAGAAGTGTTCTAAGTTGGCTCATGACATTTCTAGCCTCCTGCTGAAAATGCCCCAGTGGAAGATGTTCACACTTAGAGTAATAAGAACTAAAATGGAACCATAGCCATTGGGAAATAGGATTTTGGAAGAAAGGAAAGCTAACATGAGACAATAAACAACTAAAGACTGATTTTGTGTAAAAAATTAGTACTTCATTCCTCAAATGAATAAATAGAATAAAAATTAAGAACTAAGAAAGATGGTCAGATTCCTTGTTGGACAGAAGTTTTGTGTGACGTATTTACTAGCAAAGGTCCTATAACAATTTCTATCACTATTTCCTCAGAATTATTTGCTTAGATTTGGCCGCATGGAGTTATAATCTTAGTTTAAGTGCTTATTACCCTACCCTACCCTTCCTTTCCTCTTCCAGTTCCACTTCGTCTTGTTTTCTGAATAATTTTTTATTCATTATTTAGTTTGTATTATAGTTGTGATTTAAGATAATTATATAACTTTATAATTATATGAGTGCTATATCATAAATCATAATAAGTAATTATTATAATCAGTATGTATTAATAATTACAATGTTGTAAAATTTAAAATTAAATAAAATAGATTGTATGATATTACATATAATATAGTATAATATATAATTGTAATTATTATATATTATATATAACTTTTTTCTGCATGAACT
>VXBJ01004321.1:174189-192008 GCA_013400055.1 Nycticryphes semicollaris | reverse complement strand
ATATGTGTTGTTTGCCATTCTCCATTTGAAGAAAATAGAAGATTACATATCTGTAGTAGGTGATCTATTTATTATTATTATTATTATTATTATTATGTCAATTTGGTTAAATAATGTCACCTGTTAGCGTATATTTTATATTTGTCCATCCTTTGTTTCCTTTTTTCACTTTGTGTCCTCAGCCATAAAAGTTTTCGTGAATATGCCTAATAATTTCAGAATTAGTTTGAAATTTAAAAAGTAAAGAATTCTATCTTTTTTTCTGTCTTTTCTTTTTGGTTTTTTCCTTTCAGCTCTTTTTTAGTTCTTTGAACTCTACAACACTAGTCCTGAATAAAACTACATGTATACAGTTAAATTTCCCATTTACTTTCAACAGATCTCCACAACACAAAACTTTGACTGCTCTTTCCCTCCTTTCAGCCTTCTACTCTTTCTGACTTCTACCTTTTACCATCTCTTCTGCCATAAATTCCTCAAAACTATTTCTTCTTTCCATCTTCATCTTTCACTGTTCTTGAAAAAATACAAAACCAAAAACAAGCAAAAAACCAAAGCAAAACAACCACTTCAAACCCCCCTGGATAATGTATCTTAGCCAAGTAAGTTCATCTCCTTTGTGACACAGTTGTGAGATAACTAAAATGTCTTAACAAGAGTGATGTTACAAGTTAGCCAGATCTTAACAGTGAATGTAAAGGACATATCTCTGATCTTCTGTGCCTTTCATGCCAGTAGAGATGTTACAAATAAGAGTCCGCACTAGAAACAGTACATTCTCTTTATACCTGTGTTGTTGCCTTCTTTATTCCTATGTATATTGTTCTTTAGTTTTCAGGAAAACATATCTTCAGGAAGAAGAACAGCAGCAATAGCAGTAACAACAGAAGATAATGAAAGAATCATAAGACAGTCACATGTCTTTTCTTTCAAAGAGAGAAGAAATAATAGCTATTATTAAAATGAAGACTCTCCTTTACTGCTGTATACTCCACAATTTTTAGCTATTTCCACCCACCAATATAAGAAAAGCAGAAAACATTTTTAATAATAAATATTTCCCACTTCACAATAAAAAAGGAGGCCTTGAGTTTTGTTTTACTGTTTAAATTAGAAAAAGTAATATGCTTTCTTTTTTTACTTTGCGCCATTTATTCCATGATGCTGAAAATGCTGATGGTGATTCTGTGGATATATAATTTCAAGACTACGTTCAAGGTATGTAGGACAGAAGCAGATTTTTTCTTGTACTACAAAACTCAAAATCAGGCAGAAAATCTCAGACAGACAATGAGAATAATTAATTTGTAAATTAGGATACCAAAGGTGATAAAATCTCAAGATAAACAAATGAAATCATGGAATCATAGAATTGTCTAGGTTGGAAGGGATCTTTCAGACCATTGAGTCTGATCACCAGACTGCCAAAAGCCACCACTAAACCATGTCACTAAGCTCCATGTTTACCTGTCTATTAAATGCCTCCAGGGATGATGATTCAATCACTTCCCTGGGCAGCTTGTTCCAGTGCTTGATTTCTGTGTAAAACTTTTTTCCTACAATCTAATTTAAACATCCCCTGGCACAACTTGAGTCCATTTCCTCTTGTCCTATCAGTTGTTAACTGGGAGAAGAGACCAATCCCCACCTCTCTACAAACTTAATCAGGGTGCACTCAATCCCCTTGGTCAGATCATTAATAAAGATATATAAAGTCCCTGCTTGTTTATTTCTCATAATAAATGCCACAAGAAGTAAGTTGAGTGAATATGTAACTTTAATAGCCCTTAAAGTCAGACAGTAAAAGTGGGAAAGTTGATGTATGTGGCAGGAGTAAAGTTTTCTATACACAAATAATATTTTATAGTCAGACATAAAAAATACAAAGGAGAAGACCTTAGCTGGGGATACAAGTCATTACACACTATGCTTCCCTAATTATTTTAGCAGAGGCAAAGGACAACCTCCCAACTGCCATTTATGATTTGGGAAAAGGATTCATTCATATACATTCATTATCTTATGGGGGATTGCTCCTGTTTTAAGCAAGGACCATGTCCAGATTAAAGAATGACGAATTTAGGCACCTCCCACTCTTTCTCTCTGTCTCACTTCAAGTTAGAACTTTGAAAAGTAAAAAACGTGGAAAACATTCTATTTCTTCATTTCAGCCTAGTTCACTATGAGCAGATTAGAGCTGTGTCATGTTAGTCATGGTAGTGGGATATTAGTAGGAGTGGCATTTATACTACTGTGTAGCATTAGTCATGGGACCTAATCAATACCAAGTCTGCTATTTCCATTTACTCAGGATTTAAATTCAGTTCTATATAAGGCTTATTCTTCTTCAGAGGAGAATATTGTAAAACTTGGCTCACTTTCTAGTGGGATGTTATAACATGGGGTTCTGCTCTTAGCCATGAGGTAGTTACAGGAATTCCCCTGAAAGGAGTGGAGATAAAATGTAGAAAGGGACAGATGGTACAGACAGAATAGATGTCTCACTATAAAAAGAATTAAATCAAGCATCTTATTCTAATTCATCACTGTGGAGACAATAAAATTAACTGAGTCCACATTGGCTTCATACTCTACAGAATCCCAGATAAAATGGATTAAGGAGAATTTTTGTTTTCACGTTAAATAGGTAATCATATATATCTTTTGGTGCTATGCCTTACCTTAATTTAAAAAACCTTGCTCTAATAAAGAAGGAAGTGAAGTGAAATCCATTTCTCCTGAAACACTTAATTAAAGTAAGTGGAGACAAGTATACACCTCTATAGATAAAAGAAAAAATAAAGATAATCCATTCCAAATTAATTAAGCAGCTACTCCCATGACATATGGGGGAACTAAGTAAATAACAAGTTGCCTAACTTCATGAAACTCAGCTTTAGTGGATTTTTTTTTCATTTCAAATTTAGCTACTCATGGTACCTTCCTCTGGATCAGAAACATTTCTTTTATGAAGAGCAATAAGCATATTCCCTGTTTTTTTTTACATTTCAGAAAATTGTCACAGGGAACTTGGCTTCCCCACCCTCCACAAGGCTTTAAGGTGCACCAGCCACTGGCTTGCAAGGCATACTCTTCTATTTCTGCCAGGGTTCCATCAACATATTCCTAAGAATCAGACCACCAGATCAAGTATTTTTACATTGAAAAAACAGGGGAACTAGGCTCTGTTTTCTGAAATGACTCTCTAATTCCTATTTGCACATTATCTGCATTTTTTGTTAATAGCAAGAATATCCACAGTTATACCAGATACTAATTAACAAAGTTATAATAAATATCAATTTTCAAGCTCTGATTCAATGTTCGATGTAATTATTTCCTGTGTGTGCTTTTTTTTTTTCTCCTCTCAAACTGTACCTATGCCTTTTTCACTTCAGTGTTCTGCCCCTGTGGCTAAAGTGAGTAACTTCCAGAAGAAGGGATCCAACATATTGTAAAATACAAAGTGAAAAACCAGAAACAAAAAATTGAAAAAGAAAACCTTAGTCTTGTTTATTTTAAAATGCTCTGCTTTTTCCAGAAATTAGATTTGACGTGATTTAGAGAAATGAATATTTTTTGTAAAATACTACAAAACTCAAGAGTATACTTGAGGGCATTGATTTTAATAGGAAATAGTCAAGTATCAGATTTAGCAATCTTTGTGTTGAATACATGGAACAATAAATGCAGAAACTAAGACATCTAACAGATGCGTACAGTGAGGAAAGTGTTTAAAATCAACTCACGTTGCATATTTCACTGAGACTTTTTCTATTTGTGCCTTTCTTCAAATGATATTATCTTTAGAGAAGAAATCTCACGCTTTCCTTTGTCATTTAAGCCCCTATGACCCTGTTCAATCTTTAGGTAAAAAGAATATAAAGAAAATTGGAGGAACATGAATAGAGTGTCAGAAAAGAAATCCTTCCATTGCAAGGAGAACTAGCCTGAGCATGCAAAAGAGACTCTCTGTGGTATGATAAAGTTAAAAAGAAAACTCTTTCCAGATCCTGCTTCATTTCTCTATACTTTTAAAATCCAAATTCTTTCTTTATCCCTAAAATTCCTTTTTCCTTTTTTCTTTTTTAATTCAAGCTACAGGTTGAAATTTTAGTTCAGTACGTTAATATAGGTTACTTCAGTGTGAGAAAATTATTTTTGAATAGCCGTGAGACACTGAAATGGAATAGTCAGACATATTATGATAGTGTAGAAGTCTGACCACACAGACTTTAGACTAGAACATAAGCAAAATGAATTCCGTTCCTGCCAGTCACCCTTCCTTAGAGTCCCATTGCTAATGAATGTTTGCCATGGACATGCAGCATTCATCCTTAAGGATAATTTATATAGTTTGGGAAGGAACCGGAAGACCTTGTCAGCCTTATCAAAGACCTTTGAGCTCATCTCTTGACATCTTAACCAGTCAGTGTGTATGACAGCATGTGGAAAAATGTCAGACACAATTTATGCATAAGATGAAGAGGCAGATCATCTAAAAAATACACTAAAATTACTTGAGATACTTAGTGGAGAGATTAAATCTTATTCTATTCTTTTTTAATTTTTTTTTATTGTTATTGTTATTTTGCTCTTCTTTAGGCAAATATTTCAATGCTTCCCGTGTGCTCACATGCAACTTTGATGTTGCTTTCCTGCTTTAGACTTGAATCTTCCCATCAGTTTTTTTAGGATGCTGCCTATTAAAGAACTGAGTAGAAAGAACTGGTGGCCGCTATATAAGGGATAGTAGGGGATGGTCCATGTGAGACATGATGGAGAATTATGAGTTAAACCTAGCCCAGTATACCTGCTAAGAAAATAGGGAGCTCAGTACTGTTGCTCAACTAAGTGCACTACTGCGAGAGTCTGACCTTCAACGAGGGAAACAACCAAAACAGGGTGCAAAGGAAACAACAAAAACAAGGGTGGTCACATATCAAGAAGCTGCTGCTAGCACACAGATCACAAGGCTGGTGAGGCTCACTGCGTGCCCTGGCCATGCACACCATGACCCTATCCAGTATGTTTCCACTCACCCCGGTGCAGGATATAAGGGGGGTCTCTCAGACAGAGAGGTAGAGAGACATGAGAGCACTTTGAAGTTACAGGGGATGCCCTGAAGGCACTGTGCCTACTTCCCTTTGCCAGACCATTGTGGCTCTTTGCTATCTTGCTGCTCGGTGGTACTTTTACAATCTCTGGGTTGGTAAGACTCTCCTAAGTGACATTTGGGACATTTCATATCTACTTAGTAAGACTTTATAGAACCATAGTATCATAGGATCATCTAGGTTGGAAGGGACCTTTAAGATCACCTAGTCAAACCGTCAACGTAAGTCTGACAACAAAACATCACTAAACCATGTCCCCAAGCACCATGTCAACCTGTCTTTTTAATACCTCCAGGGATGATGCCTCAACTACTTCCCTGGGCAGCCCATTCCAATGCTTGATAACCCTTTCTATGTAAAAATTCATCCAACATCCAACCTGAACCTCCCCTGGCGTAACTTGAGGCCATTTCCTCTTGTCCTATCACCTGTGACTTGAGAGAAGAGACCAACAGCCATCTCTCTACTACCTCTTATCCCGGTATTTGGAGGGAGCGATAAGGTCTCCCCTCAGCTTCCTTTTCTCTAGGCTGAACAACCCCAGCTCCCTCAGCCTCTCCTCATAAGATTTATTCTCCAGACTACTCACCAGATTTGTTGCCTTTCTCTGGACTCTCCAATGCCTCAATGTCTTTTTTTTTGTGGTAAGGGGCCCAAAACTGGACACAGTACACAAGGTGGGGCCTCACCAGTGCCATATAAAATAAAGTTAAGTTAACTATCTTTCTTCATGTGAGCTCTCAGTTGTACATTGGAATCTCCCTAAAAGAACCTGTTACAGCAACAAAATATTTTTAATCTTACAACTCTGTTACCCTTGCATTTCTTATTTAATCATTATAATTTCTTCAGGCCTTTTACCTGATAATTAATTGATCACTATTTATTTCTACCTCATCCTTACACCTTTTCTTCCTGTCGTAAAAAATTCCTCTTTTTTCCCATTTTATTACAATAAATCTTGGCAAATTTGTAATCATTTAATGATGCTTCTTTTAGAACATCCTTTTTTGGTCTACTCTTCAGCTACATGCCCTGGCAATAGTACTGTATTTGTAATGTAGAGACAACCTCTCCTGGCCATTTTCATAAGAATTTCCCACAATGCACACGCTTTTCTTTTTTTCCCCATATTTTTTTTTTCTCCTTTATCTTCTCAGACCACAGGACTGCTGTCTTTTTCCAACACATAAGTGCCACCCTTGTCTAGGTGTTTCCAGGTGCTATGTTTGGGGTCTTCCCACACATAACCAGTGCTTACCTGTTTCTTCCAGACTCATACTGTGTCTTCTTGCTTTTGCTACAGGCATGGTACTTCACCTGGTCTCTCAGCAAATGCTATGGGGCATCTATAGACTCTACTGCATACACCTAAGGGCAGACGAGAGGCGAAGCATCACTAATCAATCTGTTTCATACCATGCAGGTATGAGAAGCCTGTTAAGCTCCAGGCAGTGTGCACAGGCAACGGAGAAACTGTTAATGATGTCTCCTCAAAGGTATCTAAAAGCTGCCTGGGAACAGATCTGGAGAGAGAAGAGGACACACAGCTGAAAAAATCTTAAGAACTGAGCTTGATTTTGATCACTGTGTAACAACTAGGTCACTGTTTGATTTATTGGTCAGGTAAACTGTATGTCTATATTCACTTAACACTGATATGTATCCATCTGTGATGTTAGATATAAAGGCTAGGATTCATATCACCTATGTTTAGACTTCCAAAGAAGCTAAGCAAATAGTCTGAGCTACTAATTTAAGCTATTTCTATCCTGAATTAAGAGAAAAAACAAATTACTTAACCCAAAGATGTTAGAGACCTATCTTACAACGAAATCACCAGCTCTCTGAAAACTGTAATTTTTTTCCATTAAAGGAAGTCTAAATTAAAGGTGATATTTAAAGCATGCAATTGAACTCATGTTCAGCTCTTTTAATTCTGTTTCAGGTGACTCACCTCTAACAGAGTAGAGCATCAGCATATATAAAATTAATTGTTTATTAATACTTCAGAAGATTTGCATTAATGTTTTTACAGTTCTATCTTTAAACAGATCATAGATTTCACAAATTAAAGGTCCTATGATTTGCTGAAAGACAAGGAGTGTTGAGAAAGGAGTGCTGAGAAAGAAGTGCTAAAAGTAGGGACAGATTGTTCTGCAAACAATGATGGCTCATGTGCTGCAGATAATAGGACCATAAAATCATAGTTTGAGTTGGAATGGACCTTTAAAGGTCATCTAGTTCAACTCCCCCTGCAATGAGCAGGGACATCTTCAACTAGATCAGGTTGCTCAGAGCCCTTTTCAACCTGATCTTGAATGCTTTCTGGGATGGGGCTTATAAGCCCCATTTAAATATTGAAATGACACAAAGTCTCACTGGAGCCTTCTCCATGCTGAGCAACCCCAACTCTCTCAGACTGTACTCACAAAAAAGGTGTTCCTGCCCATTTTTGTGGCCCTCCTCTGGACTCTGTCCAACAGATTCATGTCATTCTTATGTTGGGAGCTCCAGAGTTGGACACAGGTGGGGGTCTCAGGAGAGCAGAGGGGCAGAATCATCTCTCTTGATGTGCTGGCCATGCTTCTTTTGATGCAGCCCAGGATATAGATGGCTATCTGGGCTGTGAGCGAACATTGTCAGCTCATGTCCACCTTTTCATCCACTTGGCAGGACTACTCTCAATCCCTTCATTCCCCAGCCTGTACTAATTCTGTGGGTTGCCCCAACTCAGATGCATGACCCTCCACATGGCCTTGTTGAACTACATGAGGTTCACAGGCCCACTTCTTGAGCCTGTCCAGATCCATCTGAATGGCATCCCGTCCCTTAGGCATGTCAGCTGCTCCACTCAGATTGGTGTCATCTGCAAACTTGCTGAGGGTGCACTTGATCCGACTATGTCATTGATGAGGATATTGAACAGTATTGGTCCCAGTATAGACCCCTGAGGGACACCACTTGTCACCAACCTCCATCTGGACATAGAGTCGTTGACCATTACCCTCTGGATGCAGCCATCCAACCATTTCCTCATCCACTGAAAAGTTCACCAATTTAGAGAGAAAGTTATGGTGGAGGACCACATCAAAGGCTATAGAAAAGTCCAGATAGACAGTACCCATAAGTCTTCCTTTGTCCACTGATGTAGTCACTTCATCACAGAAAACAACTAGGTTGGTTAGGCAAGACTTGCCCTTGGTGAAGCTATGATGCTGTCTCAAATCACCTCTGTGTCCTCCGTGTGCCTTAGTATAGCTTCTAGGAGGATCTTCCCAGGCACAGAGGTGAGCCTGACAGATTGGAAATTGCCAGGATCCTTCTTTCTACCATTTTAAAAAGTGCAAGTTTACTTTTTCCTAGTTGGTAGGATCTCTACCTGACTTCTCCTGCCATGACTTTTCAAATATCACAGAGAATGTCTTAGCAACTACATCAGCCAGTTCACTCAGGACTCAAGGCAAGGTTGAATGGGGCTTTGAGTAACCTGATCTAGTAGAAGGTGTCCCTGTCCATGGTGGGGCAGTTGGAATTAGATGATCTTTGAGGTCCCTTCCAACCCAAACCAACTGATGATTTCCACAGAGCCATGTATTAATAGACTGGGCCCATCTGTTTCTTCCAGTGTCACTGCCTGAAAGTGGACAGAGAGGAAAAAATTCCAAATTCCCTTACCATCCATCCCAAGGCCCTTAAGTCTCTTTTGATAGCCCTGGGATTGTGTTGCAGCTTTGTCAACACTCACAGGAAGGAACAGTAGTGGGTAATAGTCCAAGGGCCACACCAAGCAAAGAAATTTCTTAGTGATGTCCCTGATCTGATCCCCAGGAAGGCAGAAGACTTCCCTAAGAGGAGTGTCTGCCCAGCATATTGGGTCCCCTGCCCCTCTCAGAAGGGAGCTGTCTACAACTATAATCCTATTTTTCTTCCTTGTGGAGGTGGTTGTCTTATGGGGGTTAGACCTTTCTTACCTTCGAAACACGAGAGAAAACATTGGAAAACTAGAGCAGTAGATTCAGGACGTATATGAAGCTTCAAGAAGTTCCAGAAGTCATATTAAGAACTGACCTCAAACAGTATTTTCTTTGATTGTTTGCCTGCTGGCTGAATGTGCATTGAAATAGCAGAGTCCTGTGATACTCTTATAAAGACTGCAGCAATGTAAGCAGTTTGGAAATAGTCACATCTAGAACAAAGATCAGATGGGTATATATAGCAAGAAATCTATTTTTTGTTTTCTTTCCTTTCAAAGAAAAGAGAAAAAAAAATATAGTCAGGCAGTTTATGCTCAATGATGTGTATTTCGGTATCTTGAAGTAAATATGTAAGTAACATAAAGTAAAATTTAAATAATGAACAAATTATAACTGACATTTAAATTCAGTACATGCACAAGCATAATATATGACTATCAAAAACAATGTTTCCTAATTACCCAGGAGTCCGGAGTGGACTGTTTACTTAATTTCCCTTTAATCACTTTATTTTGTATTTTCTCAGCTGTATATGCAAATGACATACACAATGTCACCTCTGGCATAGATGTAGGTGAAAGAAGGAAAACTATTAATTGATCTTTAGGCAGAATTGATTCTCCCAAAGCAGTGGGCTTTAATTTGAGTCTATACAGAGAAATAAAATGAAACTGCGCATGAGTAGTCAGTCTAGATGTCTTCACATGCAGATGGAAATCATAAAAAATAAAGTGAATCCTTTTCACTATGGTTATACAGTTCTGAAATAAACAGAGAACCTGGGGCTAGGTTAAAGAAAAGATAGAAGCATACTGAGTATATTTAAAATAAGAAAAAAATCCACAATGAACAAAAAAGAAATCTAAAATGTTAGGCCCATAATAAAAAACAAACAAACAAAAAAAACCCAAACCAAACCAAAACAAAAGCTTCTTACCAACATGTAACACGTGTGCTTTCTTTTAAGGAGAACCTAATTTGTTTCATTTAGTATAAAAAGAAAAATCTTATCCCTTTTTCTGCCTTTCTTCTTCTTCTTTTGCTTAGGAATGAAACTTTGCACAGCACAGAGACCAATCCTGTACATCCTTGTGGAATATCAGTAATGTTTAAAATCTTTTTGTTGTGTTGGAAAAAAATTGTATAAATCAAGACAACTGAGTTCTCCTGGTGAAAAAAAAAAATGTGTTCTGATGAAGATTCAATTACTGTTCTTATTGTGATGTAATGATAACTAAGCCACCCCCTACCTCCCACTCCTCCCCAGTATGTGTAGAAACCCACATTCAGATCATATTCTTATGTTGGACCACACTTAGACAAGTCTTCAGTGAGAATGAAATTACATCATGGCTTTAATGCTAATATGAGTTCTCTCCAGAATAATGACTTTATTACAGATCTGTATGCATTTACTTTTTCTCCAGGAAATGTATATTTTTGAAAGCTAAAAAACTAGGAGTTTTAATCCCTGATTATAAATTATTATTAATATATTTTAGTTGAATGTAGCCTCATAGAGGCCAGTAACAGGGCAGTCATGCAGAAAAATGTGCATTAAGCTGTGATGAAAAGTTTTAGATAAACCAAGCTTAGTAATGTCTGTTTCCATCTCTGACAGGATTTAAAACTTGTTCATAAGCAGTCAAAAGCTACCTTAGTGCTTATAATGATATTTAAATATTTTCAGATGTATTTTAGTTGAAGGGAAATGTTATGATATAGTGAAGATTTTTCTAAAACCTACAACTGGGCAAGGTTTAGTATGTTTCACTGTTAAGAAACAGAGAAACCATTTAGTAAATTATCAATTACTTAACAGAGCTTTGAGAATATCAGCTGGGCTCACCTTGAAATTTGTTAATAAATATGTTGGAAATAAGAAAATGATACATAGCACTGGAAGGAGTAACGTTGCTGTTGGGTTATAGCAGACAGAAAACTATGTAACCTTAATTTGAGTAGTCTGGAACTGCAACAAAGAGGACAGTGCAGCATAGGTAGTAGATATCTTGCAAAGAGCTCTGTCATTTTACTTAATGGTACCAAAATCATAATCTGTGGAATGCATTCAGCAGCACTTGAAACAGATCAGGAGACCAGACTAAAACCAGCTTAATTGCCATGCAGTGCTCAAATGATTGTGATTTACAAAGGAGAGACTAATCTGAATTGTGTTTTATACATATAAATGCAGGTAGATATGTGTGTGGATTTCTGTCTATATGTATGCGTGTGCTTAAATATGTCTCTGTCAGAGGGAAATATGACAGGCCAAACACCACAAATCCACCTCTGAACTGTCTTGTTCATTGTGTCTTTAGCTTGTCTATAACGAAGGAGAGACATTAATTTGGACAGTCTTCTTAGCTGTGTTTGTAATTCTGCTTTTTTATCGGAAGATTATGTCCTCACTTCTAGGGAAAAAAAAAGAGTTTTAGAGGACTGTCGGATAACTCAGTGTGCTTTTTGACTTCATTGATGATCTCAAGACAGTTGACATAATGAGATCTTTGACATGTTCACTTAAAGCAAATTGTACCACTCTAATTTTCTTTTTTGTTTTTGCTTATTTACTCAAGAAGTTCCAGTTATATTTTCATTTCTTGTAGTAAAAAAAAAAAAATTTGAAGAGGACAAATATCAGGATAACCATTAAGTCAGAAGCTGACTGAATTTATCCCCTCAGTAAATTACGATGTTTCATAACCTAAAGAACTTGCAAAGTCCTGCACCAGGCTTGGTGATATTGCCAATATCAGTACAGACTGGGTAATGAATGGATTGAGACTAGCTGTGTGGAGAATTTAGAGATATTAAAAAATTTAGATATGAAATGACAATGTGCACTTACAGCCCAAAAAAACAATCATATCCTGGTTTGCGTAAAAGGAAGTGTGGCCTGCAGGTTGAAGAAGGGGATTCTGTTTGTATGGTTGGACTCAAGGATCTCAGAGGTCCTTTCCAACAATGAAGATTCTGTGATTCTCCCCCTCTGCTTTGCTCTTGTGAGACCTCACTTGAATATTGCATCCAGTTTGAGGATCCTTAGT
The DNA here is from genome assembly GCA_013400055.1 of Nycticryphes semicollaris. NCBI lineage: Eukaryota > Metazoa > Chordata > Aves > Charadriiformes > Rostratulidae > Nycticryphes > Nycticryphes semicollaris. Next base: position 179,861 of record VXBJ01004321.1, on the reverse strand, counting down.
ACAAAAAAATGTGAAACTGTTAGAGTGGGTCCAGAGGAGGGCCACAAGGATGATCAGAGGGCTGGAGCACCACTAATATGAAGACAGGCTGAGAAAGTTGTGGTTGTAAGAAGAGAAAGCTTTGTGGAAGCCTTACTGTGGCTTTTCAGTACTTAAAGGAGGGTGATAAGAAATACGGGGAGAGACTTTTTACCAAGGTCTGTAGTGGCAGGAAAAGGTTTTAAACTAAAAGATCCAGATTTACATTTAGACATAAGGAAAAAAAATCTTTACTAATGAGGGTGGAGAGACACTGGAACAGGTTTCCCAGACTGGCTGTGGATGCTCCATGATTAGAAGTGTTCAAGGTCAGGCTGGGTGGGGCTTTGAGCAAGCAAAGTAAAAGATGTCCCTGCTTGTGGCAGATTACTAGATCTTTAAAGATCCTTTCCAACTGAAACCATTCTATGAATGTCATTTTAGCTTTAGCATTTTCCATGTCACAGTATTATTTTCTACAACATTTTTTCCCAAAGCAGACATATTTTATTACATAACCTGCTGGTCAAGGTAATACTTGCAATTTCTTATTTTTTAAAAAAAGCATAGATTTTCTATGGTTTGTGTACAATTGTTCCACCTTTATTGTTAGACTAGTGTCTTTTGTTTGACAAATCTTATTCAGATAGAATGTATCTCCAAGCCAGTGGATTTACTCACTTGACAATATGAGTTCTCTTTTTCAGTTCCCTACTAAACATGTTGACTGTCAATGTAATATTTCAGATTAAAAACTATTTTTTAAAAAAAAAATATTTAGTTTCTAAAATGATATATTTACAGACCAAGCGATGCCTTGTGTCTTCAGTCTAGTAGGTATATTCTGACTTACTGCTCCCTTTCTGACAGCTGCAGATCTGGCAAGCAATTACAGAACACATTTAATGAAAATAATTATCAGCAGTTGTAGACACGCAGTATTTGACAGAGCAGTGGCATGAATGCTCATTATGGGACTCCCTGGCATATGCAAGATCTGCTACTTCCAAAGTTTTTTGAGCACTTGAAAAAATAATATATAATTTTACATATATTCAGTAAATATTTTTTCTAGTTTTCCTCAGTCTTTTTACTCACCTGCTCTGACTCTACTTGCACTATTTTATAGATCCACTCTCAGATTGACTTTTTCCTATGGGATTTCAAGAACAATAGATAAATTTATTTTGAAATATTTATTTTAGCCTGAAATCTGGACTAGGAATAAGTGCAATGGAGTCACAGAACAATAGCTCTTTGTGCACCCAAGAGACATGCTGCTCTGGCAGTTGTTCAAGGTTGTATAGTAAATGAGGTTACTTTTTACAATCACTCTCATCTTTGCCTACTTATTGCTGTAGAAATTAGAAAGTCAATAATGAATGAGGCAGGCAGAGAATTTTGGGAACAGAAAAGCTATCATGGCAACATTTGAAATTCAAGCAGGCATGACTCGTATATAAAGAATCATAGACACAAAAATTCTCACACTAAACTTTGTGCTTGTGGGCTGTCAATCTGACCTGTACACATTAAGCAAATCCAATACACTCCAGTATTATTAAGATGCTGCTTTTACATGTTCATACTGACTCTCTATAGTGAGTTTGGTTTGCTAAATTAGTGGCACATGTTACTTGCATACATCAGTGTCTGAAACTTTTAGATATCTAAAAGTAAGGGTAAGCTTCAAGGTGTCCAGAAAGAGGATTGCTTTTTGCACTAAGTATATAACAGTAGATTTCCTGCTGAAAGCATTTTATCACATATGACTGGTAAAGCCGAAAACTATATCCATTCTGTAGCTTTTCATATGCCACAGTTCCTGGCTTTATATTATTGTGTTTTATTGGGAACAATGTTTCAAACCTGGTTCATTTGGACTGTGTTTCCTAGTTACCTTATACATATAATGATAGCCTGGCCTTCAGGACTAACAAAATCTGATTCCATGCTGAACACTCAAAACAAATATCAGCCACTTATTATCTTGGAGAAGATGAAGGTGTTGCTTCAGGTGTAACTAATCTAATTTCCCTCAATGGGAAATGTCTGCACAAATCACCTTGAGGTCATTTTAGCTCATATTAGATTTTATCTTTAAATTATCTCATTTAAAGAATGTTTGTTAGCTGAGTAGCTGTGCTAGTCCAGGGATTAGCAAGACTGGAAAATTTCTAGATGCACGATAAAAATACAAGCAATTTGCCATGCTCAGTGTTGTGTTTGATCATACATTAATTACATAGGGTAACACTGCCCTGGTTATGTCTTTATGCATTTCAATTTCATGAATAATGGTCAAAAAACTTTCTGTAAAGCATACCATGTAATAGGTCTCTGTAGAGCTGTGTGCAGTGTGACAATATCTTTTATGTTCCTTTAATTTTGGTGTTAGAAAGAACTAAATGGAGTCATTTACACTAGTAGCAGATTCCCCACTAGACTTGTGTTAGAAAGGCTGTGTGTCTGGTGAGCATTTCAGACATTTTCTAGCGGCCAGGAAGTGGTCCAGGAGGACAGCTTTCCAACATCTATGTGGCTGGCAAAATCACAGCTTTCATTAGTCCAAGATTTTCACTGGGGGAATGAGTAGATATTAACATTGCCTTTTCTTTGTCGTTGCAAAAAAAATTTGTTTTACGTACCTCATACGGCTATTGACCGATTGGTAGAAGCCAGCTGTGTGGGGAAAATAAAAATTAAAAAAATTCCAGAGATTTCTATCAGGAGACAAGTTTTTGCAGTTCCAAAGGCATTGGTGCTACAAACATACTGCCAATACACAACACTTTGGGATCAATGCAGTTCCAAAACAAATCTATCTGTCTCTATGCTTCTCTTAATTTATATGAGGCATTCAGAGATATCTGGTGACAACAGCAGTACAAGGTCATCGTATCTGCCATGATCTCTGTGAAAGGCTTTCAAAGCCTCTCCAAGTGAAATGTTTCCACATAACTGATTTTCTTTGTGATGGGTTTATTCTATTCCTATAGAAAATATTAATAATCATATAAGCTTTTTCTTGTTTGCAAAGTCATATTTATTTCCTCATGCATGTTGTATGCATGAGGAATCTCATGTATCATATTGCTCCTAATTCCTTCAGCAAACATCAGCACTGTGCATTTAGAACATTTTTAGAAAAAGAAGGAAATGGTTGTGATGCTAGGTAAGTGCAAAAATACATTCTATTTCATATGCTGGTGCATAGTAGACCTAGTATAAATGGCTTGGAGGTCAGGAAAACCAATTAGTAAGAGGTTAGTGTAGGCTTCCACCAGATAACTTTCCTTTAATCTCCTGTCAATGCACAATATTTCATCAATTTATTCAATGAATCAGAGAGAGAAGTAGGTTTTCTAAAACCCTATTTGTCTGGATTTTCAAGATAATTGCTACTATAACAGAGGTTATTAGTCTTTATTTTGTCTTTTTAGCATCACTGTTGCACTAAACTGTTTCAATATTAAGGTAAAAACATGTAATGTATAATTGTTAAAGATTCTTATTTATCAAGACTAACTTTACCTGTGTAGGCCAAATGATGAAGTCATAAGTTCTTTAGGTAACCATCAAAGATGATTATTGATTTGTAAATTATTGTACAGCTCTTCTTACACTGAGAGATTTTGGCTATTGCATAACCTCAGTAAAGTTGAGCAGATTAATCAATTGATATTGCAGGATTTGAAAAAAAAAATTCTGCACCATCATTTTTCATCATAATTTGTAGATATTTATGACACACTAGCATTATTTTAATGAATAATTCAGCTCCCTAAAAGATGGAAACCAACATCAATAGTGTCACTTTAGTGAAGAAATATTTCTATTATTTTCATGTTTTAAGACTAAGTTGTATGGTAAAATTTTAACTTTTTAACATCCATTAATTTTAACATCCATCCATTTTAACATCAAATTTGGCTGATGCCCAAATTACTCTGGACTTTTCTGATAACAGGCAGAAAAGTCAATTCAGACACTTGATTGCAAACTACATCTCATCAAACTTATTTGCATAAACTCCTTTCCTAGCCAGTTTTAAAACTATAAGTCTCAGCCAGGTGGTTATAATCTCCTTTTCCATCATCAGCTTCGTAAGTTATTACACCTTTTTCTGCATAAGAACGATGACAAGGATGAACTCATATAGTGAATCTGTACTCACAGAACTCCTGTAAAATTTTGTTTCTTGGATACAGTTACACCACATTCCCCTTTACCCTCATTCCCAACTCTCTGTTCTACACAATGCTAATTATATGCTTCATGCTCCACAGTTGAGGCCATGCTTCCTCATTTAGATCAGGATGTCAGCCACCAGTTAGGCAGACTGCACTGCTGGGTGACACACTTCAAGTTCTTACAGCACATTGCATGAGATCACCTTCCTAAACCAACTTCAGAATACAAGTACTCCTTTTTTTCTCAGGTGGCTGTAATTTAGGTTTAGGTACGCAAAAAGTACATCTAAACATCAAATTATATTAGATGACATCTAAATGGTCCTGCATGGTCAAAAAGAGCAGAAAAGATGAAGAGATTATCCCTTCTTCAACTCCAAAAATTAAGTGTATCGGCTTTTTGGAGTGCCTGTTTCTTGCATTAACTAGTCGGATATTTAACATTCAGGTGAATTAAGTTGACTGAAATTAGTGTAAGAATACGAAATTATGTTGTACTTCCTATATATTTTTGCTTTTATTCATATCTGACAGATATTACAAAAATAAACAAACACATTCATTTTGACGAAGTAGTACAACCCAAGGAAGTGGGACATTAAAGAAGAAATGTATGGCTTTCGTATTCCTCTAGATTTCTCTTTTAATGTTGTCGGCACTAAAATATTGAGCACAGTGGTGATAGACTCTGAGTTCAGTCTTTCTTAAACATCACTGATGCCATTTTACTGTTTAGCTATTAGTTGACTGTTTCACACTCATCCATCATTTTCACAGACCAGATTTAATCCAGATTTTATTAAAAGGACATTTGTGTTTTGCTTCTGCACACAACCCAAAATACAAATAATCACAAGACATTATGTGAAAGTTTAGCATGATGACTCTTATACTTATAAACTCTATAGCTTGGCATATACAGAGACATGTAAAGTACTATGTTTTCAGTGATTTATTTTCAACTGTATTCTTCAAAAACTGTATACTTCCTGAGGAGGAAACCCTTCTTACCCTGTTCTGGAAAATGTTTCAGGATATTCTTCACTTATCAATGAAGACAGGGTTTACTGGGGAAGTTGGTAGAGGAAAAAAAGGTAAAAATGGACTAATGAAGCAGTTTATCTTAGTCTGTAGAAATTTCATCTTGGATCAATTCTTTCCATACTGGCTAATCATAATTGCTTCAGCAACCCTCAGTAGCTTCAGGCAGACATTTTGATCATTTTGAAGACAAGGATCAATGAAACTGACATAAGAAATAATTGGTGAAAAAGAAAACCACAAAAATAATTTTTCTACCACAAAAATAATTTACATACTAGTTTATTAGTATGATATTGTACTATATTTTGTTGAACTCAAGTTGGACTGTTGTTTTCTTCTTGGGATACAGAGTCACTGATGCAAAAACTCCATTTGATAAAAAAAGAAATGTATCATAAAATTTATGTTGCAAAACCA
>VXBJ01004321.1:76798-170358 GCA_013400055.1 Nycticryphes semicollaris | reverse complement strand
AACCACAGGGAAAAATCTAAACACCAAACAACAACTTTTGGAATTATCTTTTCTTTGTAGTATTTAACCATAAAATTACAATATTAAGTTCATGATATAGATAAAAATATTCATAAAAGTGCAGAGAAAAAGCATTTCAGTGTTTTTAGATGTAAAATACCACATGATTAAGAGAAATAATTTTATTCAGAGATTTTATCTAAATAACTAGTTATCAGGTCTGTTCTTTCATTGACAGAATTTATGTATTGTTCTTACTAACATTAATACAAGCAGATGTACACATCATATGAAAATAGGTTCTTATCAGGCCCTACTTTATCATAGTGTGATTTTTTTCTGTAAATATTGATAAAAAATTATAAATATGAGTTAAGAGGTTAAAATTACATAAAGAGGTCATTGATTATTGGAAAAAAGACCCCAAAAATATTTAAAACCCTAGTTTAAAAGCACCATTTGAAGAATTTGACATGTTAAGATGAATGAGTTTGACAGCAGTAAATAAAATATCAAGGATCTAGAGTAAGCCTAATAAATTAGCGGTTAATGTATGGCCGAAGAGTGATGAAAACACAGCTTTCACTTTAGAAAGAGTAAGAATGAGTCTAAATAAAGTAAGGCTATTGGATATAATCATTATTGAAGAAAGCAATTTAATACTCTCTCTATATATATTTATTGGGAAATATCTTGTCATCCTTAAGAAACTTTTTAATGAAGTGAGAAAGACAAAAGACCTCTCCAAAAGTTGTTAAAAAGAATGTTTTCTTTAATGCCTACTTTAGTACTCCCCTAGATTAAATTTAACAGCAATAAACAGATCAGTAGATTAAGTTAAAAGTATATTGAGTTAAATGCTTTGTACAGAAAAAGTAAAATGCTTCTATTTATTTAAAATAAATCCATGTCTTGTTAGATGAAGTCAAAACTAGAGAAATATCTTGGATATCAGCTTGAAGAAAGAAAAAAATGTCAAAATCTTACTTTAAAGATTGTTTAGGTATTTTCCACACGATAGATAATTAAAATATGCTAAACAGTAATATCTCATCCCTATAAAAAATGACTAGTTATGGCACTGAGCTAATGAAAGGGTGATAAAAGCTAATTTTGAATGAAACCATGCATGAAAGAAGGATGTTTGTGTTCTTCATGAAGTGATGGAAAAGAACATTAACATGTCTCCTTGAGCCGAGTAAGACATTTGCTATTTCGTTGTCCTCCAATCCTTGATTTAACAGCACTCTTTACTTTCATAAACCAACAAAAATGCAAGGTACTAATATAATAGAAAGCAAATGAAGGTTCTACAACAGGATACAGAGGAAGCAAGTTTCTAGTTCACAACTTGACATAAATATGTCATAAAATTATGTCACGGGGAGTATATTTAAACTATTTTATTCTTGAAAATATTTTAGTGGGGGTATTAAAATGCTGTTATCACTAGAGATATTAATAGTGTCTGCTGATAATCTTCTATTTTCCTTCTATTCTAGAAGAAATAATACAAACTAACCTCAAAAAATAGGAAGAAGAAATATATTACATTCTTGAAATTTATTTACTCCCTCTTGTCATAGAATCATAGAATAGTTTGGATTGGAAGGTGTTTTTGAAGGTCATCTAGTCCAACTCCCCTTCAATGAGCAGGGGCATCTTCAACTAGTCCAGGTTGCTCAGAACCCTGTCCAACCTGACCTTGAACGTTTCCAGGGATGGGGCATCTACCACCTATCCGGTCAACCTGTTCCAGTGTTTCATCACCCTCGTTGTAAAAAATTTCTGCCTTACATCTATTCTGCCTTACATCTATTCTAAATCTATCCTCTTTTAGTTTAAAACAATTACCTTTTGTTCTATTGCAACCAGATACGTTAAACTTTCTAGTAAGATTCACCTTAGCTAACTTCATATATCTTTACATTAAAGCAGAATTCATTCTACTGAATGATAGAGGTTATGTTCATTGTACTGTCTACAAGTGAGATACAATACAAATATTTTAGATAGAGTTTCACTTCCCACTCTTTTAAATGTGGATTTGTTTAACCAATGTGTCTTCTAGATGCTGAATTGAAGATGAAATGAATTGGTCCCTGGACACACTGACCCTATTGGCTGTATCTCCACTGATTCTAATGAGGACCGAGTCATACACCTCAGAAGCTGACATTTGCTGTCCAGATGCCTAGGACTTACTCGACATGAATGCATGCCAAAATATTGTAGAGCTAAGTATTTAAATCTAATATTGTTGATGCTTATAGACACTATAGAGAGCTGAAGATATCTTTGAAGATATATGACACAAAAGCCTCTATAATTAGGTCTGACTGTTCACTATCTTTTAGATAATTGTACTTAGCATTAAAGTAATTATATCCTTATAAGGTTATATGATCATCTGCTTATAATATACACTTATAGGACTTATTATTCTGAGAAATAAAGTATACAGTGCCTTCCAAGGGGAGAATTACTTTAACAATCCAGTTCCTACTGGAGATCTCAATAGTAAAAAGTAAAGGTAAATAAAAAAGTAGAAAGTACTTGTTTATTGGTCAATGGATTTTTTAATTTTTTTCTTGTTTTCTCTCAGAAGAAAACAGACTAATTATTAACTGTGTTCATTCTCATTGTTTATAGCTGTGATATCTCTTCCCAATAGCTCAGCTAGAAAATCCAGGTTGCTTACAAGATAGAATGTGCATTCCTTAATTGGCTTCATGGGGAAAAAAATTCACTGCCTGTTTTGCTTCTTCCCAATTATGGATTATGTTTCATACTTAGGGTTATGTTTCTCAACAGTCAAGACAAACATTTCTAAGAAAATGACCAATGGTAATTCTTCTTTCTTTCACTCAGAATCCGTTCTTGCATGATGCTTAAAGTTGTTGACACCATCTTTGAAGTATAAATGAAATCCACATCTTGGGTAGCAAGAGAAAATCATAGAATGATCTCCAGACTTCCTAAAAGGGTAATTTTCTCCTGTAGAATCTTGATAGAAACATAGCTTTAAAACTTAAACTTGAAAAATACAAAGACAGATATTTTATTGGAAACGTCATACATTTTCTCTGATGTCTAGAGGAAAAATGCTATAATCTTTGTCATAAAGTAGGGACAGTACAGAGGTGGTAAAGTGATGACAAATTAGGCAAATAGCTTCATCTTTCTGAGTGCTTTTATACCTCAAAAGAACAATCTCTAAGTCAGATGAAGTCAAATGCAAAGCAATTCCCAGTATAGAAAACTAAGAACTGTATGATTGTAAAACAAATAGATGAGTGATCAGTACTTACCAGTCAGTATGTTTTTAATTCAACAGCACAAGACTGAAAATATTTTTATTTTACACCTGACAATATTCTCAGAGCAATTTACAACAGTCTCTTTGTTAAAGGCTGCAATAATCACTTGGACAAAGAGCATATATTCCAGTATGGGTTTCAAGTGTGAAAAATATAAATATTATAAAATGCATTACGTAACCCAGATGTCTAAAACCTACTGTTACAGACTACTGCAATCGTAAGTGATCACAGGGGCTTATTGTGAGAAGTATCAGACAAGGTGAATAATAAATGGTGTTCATTGCCCTGACTCTAATAAACAATTGCTCTCAGTTTTTATATTCCAACCATGATATTGACAATTACATTGCTCTTATGTCACAAAGTTTAAGAGAAATCAAAATAAAATCCAAGAGAATGTGCTAAAGTATATTTCTGTAAAAATTCACCATTCAAACTGAAAGGCCAAATGTTAATTTTGAGGAAACGGGGATGAAAATTGCTTTCTATAATTTTCAGTTTGTCATAACAAAAAGATACAAAAAATATTTTTATATACTTAATAATTATTGCACGAACCAAAACAGACTTGAAAGTACTCCATTCATTTTAAGTGATAATACATTGCTTAGTATTCATGTAGGCCCCAAATCCACTTGGATTTTGGCACTCACACAGAGTCCTGAATGTTGATGATTTACAGTGATGCAAAGGATTAAGTATTACCATGAGATGGTAAAATATCCCAAAGCTATTCTTTTTCACCTCATATCTTAACATAGAAAACAAAAGTTGATTCTTGGTAATCAATATCACATATATCTGTAAGATTTATTTACATATGTATTTTTGCTCATCACCATAGTGTTTAAACCTCTTTTTTGATTTAAGCCTATTCCTTTGAATTTTATTGTACTGCTTACTCACCCCATCTCATTATCAAAAGGCTTCTGCCTTTACTTCTAAGTCTAGAGTTATAGAGATTTATTTTACTTACCATATTCTACTGTTACTGAATTTAAAATATTATCCACCTAGACCTATTGACACAGAAGGTACAGCAGATCATTAGCAATTAATTGTAGAGTCAATTAATATTGACATCCAATAATGCCTTTATACACCAATTGCATTTTCAATATACCCTAAGGGGGACACATTTCAAGTTTTAAGAGCATGCTTAGTAGCTCCACTGAAGGAAATATAATTTGTTGTCTTCATATCTATTTTTGGTGGGGTTTTTTTTTCTTTTTTTTTTTTAAATTGAAGTAAGAACAATTGGAAATGAATTATTCCTTTCCAATTTTAGACTCATCCCATTGCTAACAGGTTTCAAAGAGTGCAATTTAGGTGCCAGCTTCCACAAAGCTGAAACTGTGAAGGCTAAAATTGACAGCAATCTACTTTTCACTTCACTTATTGTTGACCATAATTGATTTTGATTTGGGGTCTTACAACAGCATTGGCCATAACTGACCCTATGAATTGTTCAGATCACCTGTAATATTCTCCTTTGACCTCTTAAAAATAGTAATTTCCCTGCCCAAAATCTTTTACTTCTGTAGAACCAGCATTCAGTTACAGTAGTGAAGTTAAACCATGTCTCATACAAACTGAATAAAAATCTCTCCTGGTCTAGTTTTAAATCATGTGGAAGGTGTATATTCAGATACAGAGGATCTTGTCTTTTAGATCTAATCTTTCTTCTGAGTGGCCAGCATTCCTTTCTAGCTAAGAGGGTTAACAGCTGTGTGCTTGGCTCCTGCCATACTACAGGAATTCTGTTTTGTAATGTTTGCAGTGGATAGGTAAAAAATAATAATTTTCTTCAGGAAGAGATTTTTTCAGTTAAATTCTTGTTTAATGAGAACTCCTAAAAAGTCTTTACCCATATCTGGAATTTTAGTTAGTGACAACAGCCAATAAAACATGCATTAGCCTAGCACCCCCACTTAAATTCCACACCTATTGCACAGTTATCTAAAAAAGCACTATTATCTCTTACAAGAAAAAAAATATTCATTGTAGACAAGAAGAGAAAAGACTAAGTGGCCTGGATGTCCTGAATATTGTTAGCAACTTATCATTCTTTCTCAGCAAAGCTGAGGTCCAATGGCTTATTGTACTAGGTTTGACTAGGACAGAATTAATTTTCTTCATAGTAGCTCATATGGTGCTATGCTTTGGATTGCTGATAGAGAGGATTGCTGATGAAAACAGTGTTGAAAACAGTGTTGAAAACATAAGGATGTTTTAATTGTTGCTGAACAGTGCTAACGCAGTATCAATGCCTTTGCTTTTTCATGATGCTCTGCTAACAAATTACCTGGGGTTGCATAAGAAACTGGGAGGGAGCACAGCTGGGACAGTTGATCCCAACTGACCAAAAGGGTATCCAGACTATATGACATTGCAGTCATCAATAAAAGCTGGGGGAGAGAGGGAGAAATGAGTGATGTTTGAGGTTATAATGTTTGTCTTCCCAAGTAACAATTATGGACAGATGACGCCCTGCTGTTCTGGAGATGGTTAAACATCTGCCTGCAGATGGGAAGCAGTGAATGAACTCCTCATTTTGCTTTGTGTGTGCACACAGACTTTTTACATATCAATCTGTCTTTATCTCAATGCTTGGCTTTTTTCACTTTTACCTTTCTAATTCTCTCTCCCATCCCACTGTTGGGAAGCAAGGGTCTATGTAATATTTGCCTTCCTACTGAGTCTAAACCACACCATCTATGCTTTAGTGAACAAAACCTGTAAGGGCTGCAGAGACACTTTGCCCCATTTTTTTCCCAGTACAGAGATTTTTTTGTGTCAGTAAGATCCAGCCTTAGAATCCACAGAGGCATGAAAAAGATTTGGGAACTAAACTTGGACTTCCTCTCATTACTTAGCAGTAAACACTGGAGTACTTTCCGTGTGGAAGCAAGACTATCAGTGTCCCATAGGTATCAATGACTTTAATTTCCAGCTTCAGAATGCATAATAATCTGATTTTTTTTAGTCTGGGATTTTAGTAAATACAAGAAGATTAGCTGATTGGACTACTCCTTGCTTGAACAGCTCTACTCTGACTCATAAAGAATAAGCAATTGGATGGATTGAAATGTCCATGGACACATTTGATCTGCTGGCTCCAGCTGGTCTATGCTGACTTACATTACATAACTTTTTCAATTATAATATGAATTAAGTATGACCTAGACTATTTTTTTCTGTTAAATTATGGCTGAACAACTAAACAACAAAGTTGTCTTATTAGGAGTACTGTTTGTAGGCATATTGCTTTTGCCACTATAAATTCAAAAGCTCAGTCTTTCTCAGATTTCAAAATTGAAGGGATAGTATTAGCTTCTCCCTTGAAACTTAAAATTCTTTTCATGTGGTTTTAATCTGACTCTTTCTGAGTCTTTGTAGCAGAGTAAATCATACTGTTCTAAATATTTCCTTTGAATATGAAAGCCTTTGGGACAAAAAAAAAAGCAACCCAAACAAACTGCATTTGCATCATTGATCTCTTCAGAACTGCTCTGGAGGGTTTCAGTAATTGCAAGTATATACACCTGAACATTTTAAATAACAGTTCAAAGTCTAGGCAGCTAGCTGGCTAAATTGACCTAGCGTAGTCTCCCTCCATGTAAATATTCAAAAGTCATCTGAACATGGACCTGGGCATCTTGCCTAAGTGACATTGCTTGAGAAGGAAGGGCTGGAGCAGGCAACCTTCTAAGATCCCTTCCAGTCTCAACCATTTTGTGATTCTATGATATAAATTAAATATTAATGATGCTGATCTCGTATGACAGACAATAGTGTTCTTCCATGTGGCACTGCAGGAAACTGATGTTTCATGTCTTGAGGGGGCAAGGTTCTTTTCTCAGTAAAACAAATGATTTCTAGTACTCATAACATTGAAACATGATCTAATTGCATAACCTTTACTCCAAGTAATTGAACAGTAACAAGAACAACACTATGTATGTTTTAAATAGCATAGATTCCTCAAAGTGTTGTCCTTAATTACACAGAGCATGACAAAGAATATAGGTAATGTAATTAAACTGCCCTATTTTTCTGGAATCACTTTTCTAGCTGCAGACATTAAAAAAAAAAAAGAAAATCTGGTTTTTTTTGTGAAGTCTTTAATACTTAAATTTCACTATCCTCAAAGTTAGGCTAGCAGCATCCCACTAAATGTGGATGACATACATTGTCTTTTTGTCTATAGCTTTGTTAGTTATAGAGAATCTCAGCATGTTCTTCACTTCCAATTCTGATTATTCCCAGAAGCTATTAATTTTTCTCGTTGGCTCCAGAAGTAGATACATTTCTGAGGCTGACAAAACAATTTCTGTCTGCCCTTACACATGTATAGACATACTAATATACAAACACATTGGAGAAATAATAAGGTTTTCTCTCTTCTGTTTAAGTAATTTTTGTTGCTGTTTTTATAATGGATTCTGAAGTAACTCAGTTCATTTTGAAAAAAATTGAAGCATCAATTACTATGTATGAAGACAAATGTACTCTCTAATAGAGGAAAACAGCATCTAAGCAAAATGCGGAAAGCTGTACTTGGACATATTTAAATTTGCAACTATGAGAACATTTAAACAGATTAAACACAGAGGCAAAAGTTGGAGATCTAGTAGCATCAATGATGTACAGGCTGATCCAGAATTAGGTCAATAGTGCAAAGTCACATGAATTGCATGGTGTCATCCAGTGATATAGTATGTGAAGATTCACTGGGGTGAAGCTACAGCCCTGTAAGTGTCTGCCCCAAAGAGCAAAAGGAAATGATAGATTCTCTAGCTGCTTCCATCTTTCAATCAAGAGTAAAAACCTGTTCAAAAATATGCTTGAACCCTCTACTTCAAACAGAGAAATGTGCCTGACTGGTGAAGGTTGTGGAACTGGAAGAAAGTGTCTTCCTCTGGAGTCCCAGAAGCATTGCACTGCTGGGCCCACACTTGAGATGAAGTAGCATTTGTACTGGTTCAGATATATCACTTCAGCAACCAGTACTGTTCAGCAGAACAAAAAATAGATGTCATTAAAGAGCCAGCTAAATTTCTAATGTTCACATCAGCTGTTGGCCTTAAAACTCAAAATTACAAGTACTCAGTTCTCTGTCAGGGAGTAGATGGAAAGAGGCACAGAAAATTGTCTTCTTTCTGCAGTGAACAGATGTTTAATTGGTAGTAACATTATTTCAGCTATTTAATTACAGAAACATGATCCTTCATCTCATTCTCCAAGGACACTCACTACCTGTACACTGAGGCAGTCCCCTTTGGTCTCTATATTTAAAGTGAGGAACAGTGTCCTTTACTCAGTATCAGTGCTACTCATTAACAGCAAGGTCATATTCTTAATGTGTTCTCAATGGAAAACATTTTCTGGTTTTTTTAGGATTCTATAATCTTCATGATACTTTGGACTGTGAGGACAGCTAATAAAACTGTTGAGTTGAATATATATAGTAAATCAATTGGCATCTTGAAGTTTTGTAAAGCATTTTAGTTTTACAGTGAAGGAAATTCTCAATTTATGTTCTATTAATAAAAAATGCAAACATTTTATTTCTGTTTAACAATTAATTTCATTTTTTGCAAAGGAGGAATACAACTGTATCTGTTTTTTCTGAAAGACAGACAGTATCTCTAAACTGACCTCCAATGGTGATTTCGGAGCACTGAACCAGGAAAGACATAGCACAACTACACAGAACTGGAATACAAATTCCTTTTTCTCTGTTTTTTCTTCCTCTAAAGAAAATTATTTTACTGTTCTGTGTGTGACATTTTTTACCATGTATTTTACCTTTCTTTCATGGTATCACATTGAGAAATATTTATCCAACTTTGAAATATGTATTACTTATATCTGTTACAAATATACATTAGAGACTATCAATTCCTGGCAAAAAAATTGTGTTCTCAAGAAGATAGCTCTAAAGCAAAAATATACCTCCTTTGCTATTTAGGGTACTCAGGAACACCTTGCTTCATACACCTTGCAAAGTCTCATCTTGTTCTTGTGCAAGCAATTAATGTTCTTTGGATTTAGAGCCACTGGATAAACTCTCAGCCTAGTTCATATTATTCACATTCATGAACTCCCATAAACAGTTGGTAGGAAAAAAATACATATATTTTTTGTAACATCAGTGAAGTGCAAGTACATGCTAACAGCAGGGGACTGTATCTTCCTTTATTATTTATTCTTTTATCTTGTATTATTATTTATTTATTATTACTCTTTATCCTCTATTCTTTATGTATAAAGTTCCTATTAAATTCTCTTGATACTACTGAGTGAAACCAAGATTTACATAATATTCAGGAAGAAATCCACTCTAAAATTTGATGCAAGCTGCAAAGCTAGGGTTTGACAGAGCTGTTCATAGTTGCCCGAGAGAAAATAACATTGCATATATAAGTCTTAATGGATCCTCACAATAGCTAAAATTACAGTTTTTATCTATACTCTAAAAATAAATTAAGATTAACGCTACATATCCAAATGCTGAGGTACTGGGTGTTATTGTAGGGTTTTCTCCTGTGGACACATCTCCTACAGAGTTGTGTACCTCTCACCGCTGTCTACCCAGTCTAAATAACAGATTTTGTTGTTAGATAGGTGGATATTACCATTTGTGTTTCAGCTTCCACCTTATAAAACAGAGGTCTCATTAACACTTTTCACAAAGTTATAACTGTAGTCACCAATACCAGGAATCAGACTGAGCTACTACTTTTGCTGTGTTGAATGTCAGGGTAATCATTCATCTGTCTGAAGATGACTTCCATAAAGATACTGAACATCATGTTTTTTTCATTAGCATTTTCCTCAATCCAAATGAAACTGTTAACAAATTGGTCATGTGATAAACAAAAATTCATTTTAACATTGTTGTGGTTTGACCTCAGTTAACAACAAAGAAACACACAGCAGCTCTGTTGGCCCCCCAAAGCTGAGAGTGGAGAAATGGAAGAAGGCGGCAAAACTCGTGGGTTGGGACAATGACAGTTTAACAGAACAGCAAAGGGAAAAAGAAGACAACAATAACACTGACAGAGGAATACACAATCACTATTAGCATACCACTGACCAGAGGGATGTCCCAGCCTGCTCCCAAGAATAGACTTCCTGCTCCCTCCCCAAGTTAGGCCTAGCTAAAGACCAGGCATGACTCACATGGGATGGAATACCTGCGTCCCTGCCAGAGCCTGAGGATAATTAACCCTATCCCCTCTTGAACCAGGACAAACATATTTTTGTGGTATCAGGTACTTTTAATTTTGCTTTGTAATATACAAGGCCATTATCAATAACTGTTTCCACAGAGTAATGTGGAACAAGGAATGTTGCAAACAGATTAAACCTAATGTTAAAATCCTAAAGGAAGAGAAATGTGATACAAAATGAGAAACGTAAGTACTTGTAGGGGGGCCTACAAGAGAGATGGGGAGGGAGTCTTTATCAGGGAGTACAGCAATAGGACAAGGGGTAATGGTTGTAAACTGAACGAGGGGAGATTTAGCTACTAGGAAGAAATTCTTTACTGTGAGGGTGGTGAGACACTGGAACAGGTTGCCCAAACAAGTTGTGGATGCCCCATCCCAGGAAGTGTTCAAGGCCAGGCTACACGGGGCTTTGGGCAACCTGGTCTAGTGGGAGGTTCCCCTGCCCATGGCACAGGGGTTGGAACTCATTGATCTTTATGGTTCTTTCCAACTAACTATTCTATGATAAAAAACCAGTAAAATATTTCTGAGAAATGAAAAGGTTTATACACACACATGTGTATATATACACATATATATACACATCTACAGAGTCATGGACAATATCCTTTTTCTAGCCATTGGGCCCCCAAGCTTTTACCTAGTCTGAATTGCTACTGAAAGTTTCTTTTCTTCATTGAAGGTTCCTTTTGATTACATAAAGCAAAACAAAGGAAACACACACATGTGTAATACCCACGATTTTGGTCATTATGACATATCAAAAAATATTTAAAAATCAAATCCTTACTTTGTTTCCAATAGCATATTTACTGTTTCCAACATCCTTTGAGTAGGTTGACTTAATTAATTGTATGCTAATATCTGCATATCTGAATACAAGTAAGCAGTGTTCTGTATAATTTAGAAGTCAAATGATCAAAACAAACTGTCTGGTTTCTGTGGCACATGTCATTTTGCATTGTTACTAATAAGCAATACATTGTGGATAATATAAAGACATAGTTCTTTGTTAGTAGTTGACCTATTCCTATTGAGGAAAAGTAATTGGTACCAAATAGTGGAACTGAAACATTAACTTACTTTCTGACAGATACATTATTTTTTGTCAGAAAACAGTACTTAGTCATTAATTTTCCGAATCAAACCAAAAGGGTGTAATTTTTTCATTAAGTGTATACAAGATAGAAAGACAAACAATTCAACAGTATTATAATATCATCAAGCCTCTAGTGAATTTCCTGAGCCATACTGAAATGTTTCAGGTTCACTGCTCAAAAGCAAAGGGTTATGAAAGATTATTAAATGCTGCTTAAACCACGCAGATTAATAATTATACAGAAAGCAAATTAATTTGAATGATTTGTTTGAAAAGTTTAAGTACTTGTTATACTTGCTGAAAATTTTACATCATTTACTATCGTGAGCTATCCATAATACAGTGAACCCTTTTTAAAAATATATCCCCAAATATATTACTTGATTCTTCTTTCCACAGCTGAACTGTCTTTCAGGTTTAGAGGTCAAATGCAGGACCCACATATGACTGAATAAAATAAAAGTATGGCCCAAAATCTGAATATCCTGCGTTGTAAATGTGGAGTTTTGAATTTCACTCTCAAGTGAGCTACACAGAGCTTTCCCTGAGTAAAGATGGAAGTTCAAGGGGAGAATCGCTAGAAATGTGTCTCAAAGTAGGAGGTAAAATGAGCAGAAAGAAATAAAATATTTTCGATCCAGAGAAAAGAAGCAACTAGGAAAACTGAGCTTTCAGTTCAGTTGCATTTTGCACTTTTTAGGATCATTTCAATAATATTTAAGTATCTATGCCCAAAAATACTGTCCTAAATACTCGTTTGCATGAATTACAAATCCAGGGCAAATTACATTGATCTTGCATGTCCCTAATGCCTAATTTTTATTTCCTGCCTGAGACTCCCTCAGATGGAAAGGTGGTCAGTCCACAGCCAAACCCTCAGATATTCCATTAGGATGGTATTTTTCATGGCCTAATGGTCACTTTTTGGATGATTCCATTTTCATAGACTGATAGACAGAATGGACTCTACATCAAACTCCTGGAACTGTGTCTGTGTTTCATAATCAAAAGAGGATATTTTTAAAGCATTCCTTTTAAAGAAAACCAGAGAAGTTCCTTGTAGCAGAAAGAGAAAACAAAAGGATGCCTAGTTCTTTTGCTCAGTGATGAAGACAAGTTGATCTTCAGTTCTTCTCCAAATGGTGGCACAGATTCACAGCAGGGGATAAACTGAGCTATATCTACCCAAAGGTATTGATGCCTGATTAAGGTCCCCTCCAAGCTTGACAGAAGCTCAGTCACTCAAAGCCAAATACTCTGATCATAACTTACAGTTTTACAAAAAAGACACTTTCTATTCAGCCATGTTTAAAAGTTATCTTAGAGGCTTTGAAAGGAGATTCTAAAAGTCTAATATCTGCAGACTATAGATCTCCTGTTAGCATTTCCTAGTTGCCTGGAAAGGCTCATGTCTTTAGGCTAGTTCTATATGGGTCCTCTGCTAAGTGTGATGGCTCTTTCTGATCTCATGCCTTGCTTTCTATGGATATTTGTAAATAAAACCTGGATGTCCATACAGGTTTCTAAATATTAATTTTTGTACTAGAGTTGCATGAAAACTACAATCAAACTAAAAGTATTTGGTACCAGGCAAAGCAAAGGCATTAAAATACGGGAAAAAATACAAATAATACAGATTAAATTAATCTTCAGTAATAATTAAATATGCATGCAAATAGCAATAGGAGAAAGAAAAGATCAATAGTGCAATCAGATGTAAGGCAACAGTGCAACCAGTGGATCTTTTTGTCAACTTATCCACCTGATCCAAAGAAAATTGTGATCCTATACAAATGTATTATGGTTTGGGCCAATGAGCTGATCAATGACAAGTCAACAGATGCTCTCCCCATCTCTTATTCCAGGAAGAAGCGAAAGAGAATTATAAGTTTAGGAAAAAAACCTAACTAATTAAATAGTAATACCATGAAATACAATATATAACAAACCTTATCAAGCTCCCAGGGAGATGCCACCAGCAGGTACAAGGGAAGTTTCAGATCGGCCTCAGAGACTAATATGTACTGGATTCTGAAATTTGATTCTGGAACCCACAGATTAGGATTGAAGGTAGACAATCTGATAGGATCCTTCTCAGATATCAGTCATTGAAGGAAGCAAGATATTGAGAAGTAGCCAACTTTCCTTCCTCAGCTTTTATACTGAGTGTGACAGATGGGATGGAATACTTTATTGGTCAGTTTGGGTCACCTGACCTTCTACTCCTCCCCACAGATGCAAACCCTCTACAGGGTGGACCACCAAGTCAGCTGACCCTGATTGCCGCAGCAAGCATAAGGAACAGATTTTTTTCACTTAGCAGAAAGTTGCATCCACACAAAACCTGGACAAAATGCCAGCAAATCTTACAATAGAAGGTTCCAATTTCACCTTAAAAAATATGCATTTTTATCCAAAATAGGATCATTCAGATTTGCTGTGATTGTGACTGTGATAATAAATACATTTTTGCTAACTGATAAAACACACACACTTACTATAGTTATGTTAATGATAGTTATCATATTTATTTGCTAAAATTTGTTCAAGTCCTTTCAGGTTATGTTACCAGTCCTTGTCTAAAAGTTAGTTCTGTCTGGAACTCCCTGGGATAATTAGGCCAATGCACTAAACAGAATGATGAACTAGATTAGCCCAGCCACATCCAGAATTGGAAGACATTCATGTTAAAGATCTTCATACCTCAGATCTGCAGCAACAAGGAAATTATTGTAAATCAAAACACAAATGCATTTCAAATCTTAGTGGAAATTCAACTTGTAAGGATCCAGATTAATTTCATATACTCTTTGCTGTGGAACATACAAGGACACATAGAAGCTGTGAAGGAATGAGCTAAATAACTGGATATCTTTTTTGCTAAGCAGCTTTGTTCCATGTTGCTTCTGGTGTCCTCTTATTTTCTATTAAGTTTCTTCTTCTGATTAACTTTGATCCTTGAATGAAGCTAGTAAATCAATTTGTTTCTCATATTTTTCAATCTTTCAAAAAAAAATATTCTTCCTATTTTTAACCCAAATTCAGCTGTTTTTCTTGGTACTTTGTTGCCCTACTGGACAAAACCAGTTTCCCACTCAGCTAAAAAGACCACAGAGGGGGTATCTACTCCGCCATGGACCTTCATGGGCTTCAGGGGGACATGACCTGGAAGTGAAGACATCTGTCACACACGGGGTGTTCACCATGGGCTGCAGAGGAATGTCTGTCTGCTTCAGCACCTGGAGCAGCACCTCCCTTTCCTTCCTTCACTGACCTTGGCATCTACAAGTGCAGTTTCTTATATTTTCTACCTCCTCTTTCCCAGCATCTGTTGTGCAGCATTTTTTATCCTTTCTTAAACACGTTATCACAAAGGGACTACCAGCATTGCTGATGAGCTCAGTTTTGGCAGTTGCAGTTCTGTCTTGGAGTCGTCTGGAACTGGCTGTCTGACCCGGCAACAGCTTCTGGTGTCTTCTCACAGAAACCACTCCTGCAGCCTCCCTACTACCACAACCTTGCCATGTAAATGCAATTCACTGATTATACCAACAAATAAACAAAGGGAATGTATTTTTAACTACACTATAGAAAATATGATGTGAGTTTAGAGTGCTAGATTAGGTATGAGCTATTGCTTTTCTAACACCAATTACTGAAATTATTGAGATCTGAGACAGTGCACATCTGTCTGCATAAGCATTACTAGCTGAGGGCACTTAACACTGATGATTTTTATAGGTCCTGAGGGCTTGTCCTGAGGGTTTCTATCCGGCATGGTAATTTGTATAGCTATTAGTAAAGTTAAAAGAAGGTTTAATTAAAATGTTAAAAAAAAAAATGTCAACAGGCTCCAGTGAGTATCTTCCTACAAGAACATCTGCAAAAAAGTTTCCAGACTAGACCTTTTAATTATTTACTGGAAAGAAAGATTAAAGAATTTCTATGTCTAAAATCAAAGAGCAACTTATATTTAGACATTTATTTTAGAGGCGTAAGGTTTCCATATCTGAAAGCTTTTTTTTTTTCCACATTTTTACTAACTTAAGCAGATGGACATCTCTGTAGAAAGACAGAGGAAAAGTGATACCTGGAAAAAAATTACATATATAACATATTTGTACACAGGTAGTGGTAGAAGAACATCAAATTACAACAAACTAGGAGAATATAAAGCACCCTACCAAGTAGCCATTGCCAGATTGAAAAACAGAAGTGGAGATCTGGGAGATACAGAACTGTAACACATTTATGCAACAGATTCTGTTCAAAAGAGACAATAATGAATTTCCAATAAGTCTGTTTTACCTGTGTCCAAGATATAAGAGCCATATTGATCCCAGGAGGTAATTACTTCTTTACTTTGTAAAGCTTTTAAGTTTGAATCAGGCATAGATAATGCATGTGTGAACACCTGTGCATATGCATAAGGGGTGTCTTTACAGTGAACTTACTACCCAGCTCAAATATCAGAGAAATAAAGCTATATTTGAGTGGTACTTTGCTTAGGTTAATTAGCCTATCTAAAAAAACCTTATTTTTCTGTAGGGCAAATGCTAGGCAGAACATGTCTTTGTTGATTCCAGTATAATATATGAGCAGGACACAACGTTATATCACACAGACATGTCCTAAGAGTGAATATTTTATGTCTAAAATATCTACATAGTGTTATGGTAAATGACGCCAAAATTAAAGCAAACACCAAAAGCATTTTCTTAATTTATATTTATTTTTTTCTTTAGTTTTAATAATTTTTGTTATGTATTTAATACTGTGCAGGAGGTAGAAAGCCACTGTCAGAGAACCAGCTTTGCCTACATGGAAGGTAGTGACTTGTGCAAAATTCGACTGCATAATTTAACTGCTGCTATTTAACAGTTTTAGACTATATATAAACAATCATTTGCACTGGTGTTACCCAGAGA
Organism: Nycticryphes semicollaris; assembly: GCA_013400055.1. NCBI lineage: Eukaryota > Metazoa > Chordata > Aves > Charadriiformes > Rostratulidae > Nycticryphes > Nycticryphes semicollaris. The sequence continues at coordinate 153,770 of VXBJ01004321.1, read as the reverse complement.
GCAAACACAAGATGCAAACTGGATAATAAGAATTTTCATGAGTCAAAACTTGGCCACATTTCCCTCTAGAATTATAAATTTTTGAAGTGAAAGAACTATTTTCAAAGTACTAATTTCTACCACTTCATATGAAATAATTCTTTTGAAGGGAAATTGAGGGCTGTAGAAAGTAGCAAATATAAGTAATGACTGAAGTTTCCAGTACCAGAGAAAGAGGAATCAAGTTCACTCTAGAGATCATGTGCATTTGGTCTATGATAAAATATTAACCTCCTTTATTTACTGTAGAATTTTAACTTACAATTGAAGACATTTTCCACAAACCTTTTTTTCTAATGTTCCACCAAAATCAATAATGAAAGCAAACAATGCCAATCTCCTTCGTTTCATATGATTAAAGTGAGCTTATATTATAACCACAGAAACAAAAGCCTGTCTTTTCAAAAGAGGAAGTTTAAGTTGGTTCTTGTTTTTCTAACAACTATGACTAATGAAATAAAGCTTACTCCTTTTTGTGCAGCTATAGCCCACTTTGTAAAGACAGGAGTAGGAAAAGAAAATATGCCAGAAAGAAAAAAGCGAGAACTGAGAAAAAAAATGTTTCTACCTCAAAACTTTCAGAAAAAAAAAAAATTAGCAGGGCAAGCTTTCTCCCTCCTTCTCACCCGAATATATCTATCCACTTAATATTTTAAGGACTTAATATAAGTGATGGGTCACTGCTTTTACTAGGCATTCTGCCAATTTGACGATACATGCTTTCAGTCAGTCTCCCTAATCAACTCTCCAGCCCCTTCAGTGGTTCATCACTAACTTAGCCATCTGTTACCACTGGCTGAAAAATCCCAAAGTGGCTAATTTTCCAGTCTAATCAGTATTTGAAAAGGAAAACAAAACCAAACATAAAAAAAAAATCCCTCTTTTTCTTTCTCTCTTGCAAATGTATTTTACTTGTGTCTTAACTTTTGCCAGTAATGCAGGAGCTTTGCTGTGTATTTTGCAATAAGTCAAATAACCCAGTTACTCCCAGCTGACTGATGCAATGCTGATTTTTTTTTTTTCCAATGCAATGGTCATTTATTGAAAATGTTCTCTTCTTAGGGTTTGTATAGGAGAAAATGCAACCTAATAATTTTTCTTTTAGGCAAAAATAATGTGTGCTACCTACCTAAAATATTAATGAATGTTGACATATTATGGTAAAAAAATTCTATCAGCATTAATGAAGTTTTATGGGAGTCTTGGATCCAATATACCACAGCCTTTTATTTTAAATCAATGTCATAATATGTCTTAAAAGTAGTAGGGATTTGTAAGCAGATTTGAATGGGAATCAGCACTCAAGACTTATGCACAATTATGTCCCACATACTTTTTGCTTAGAGATTGAAACTACCTATATATAGAAGAACTACATGAGTAAAAGATTGTCGTGCCTTTGGATTTTAGAGATTTTCCCTGAAACTGCCACTTAAAAGATAGATCTGTCCTGGATTCTTTGCTTAGGCTACCAATTAGGTCCCTGTGTTCTATCAGATGAGAGCATGATTTTGCACAGTATGAACCAACCCAGAGGAAACGGATGGAGCTCATCAGTTCTATTCAGAGACCAGGCATTAGATAAAAGGCATAAACTTTTGATTTAACAAATTTTCACTGACCTAGACTGGATTCAAGTGAATAATTTAGGGGAAAATATTCAGGTCACCAATGAAAAAGTAACAATTCAAATATCCATTGCAGTCCTGAAGAAATTATTGTCTCAACTCTATTCAATATTGCAACATTGCTTATTTGCAAAAGTGTTTATTACAGTATTTTTTTTTTCTGATGATGCTTGCCTACTCTTCATAGCAAAACTTACATTTGTATGCTGGAGTGCCCTGACACACATAAACGAGTGTATGTTTTTCTCATGTATTGTTTCTTAGAATTCTGCTGCTGAAAATATTTTTATTGTTCTTCTGGGGAAAAGAAACTATATATATTGCAAGTTCCTAATGCATAAATGCTCATAGGTCTTGGAATGATGTGTATGTAAGTCTCTCTGCATCTAGCAGGACAGAACTCACTTAAAAAACAAACTGTGTGCCCATAAAGGGAAATTAGTTAGCACAGAATAAAGAAAAAGTAATATAAGAGAAGGAGGGCATTTTCCTCAGCCAATTTTAAGCACCTTCTGAGCCCAGAAAGGAGAGTTCTCAGCAAGTTGCTCATACAATTTTCCTAGTCTTGGACTGATTACATTTATGCATTGGGATATACTCTCAGCAAACTGCATATGAACATATGCAATGCAGGTAAAGACTTCTTTGATTCCTTTGATTGTCCTTAGGATAACACATGTTATGGAAGGCAGTAGTAAATATAAATTTCACCTGTAATTGTGGAATCATTCCTATATAGATCCCATCACTGGGAAGGAACATATGGACTCTATGAGATAGGTCAGAGTATTACTGTGGAAACTCAAGCTCTTAAACTTTTGAAGATTTGCAAAAGGTGACAAGGAGAAAAAAAAGTGAGGTCTCTTGACACTAAAAATTATACAAATCAGAGCCCAAAAGTTAATATCAGGTTTAAATGCAATGTTTATGCTTAATGTACATGACTTAGAAGCCACATAATGCATTTGGAATACATCCTTGGAAAGAATATCGGAGATTAGTGATGTTTGAAATCATTCATACGTAGTTACATTAGAAAATTCATCTCCATTAAGAAAAATATATTAAAAAATGAATTTTAGAATCAAAATATTTTTCTTAAAAATTAGATAACTGTTATTTCATCTGTGTTTCAGAAGAATTCCGTGATTCCAGCAGACAAGAGCAGTATTGCAGAACTACTGAGATTGCAGGTAAGATGAAAGCATGTCATCAATGGAAGTAGAATCATAGAATAATTTAAGTTGGAGAAGAACCTTAAGACCATTGAGTCCAACTATTAACCTAATACTTCGAATTCCACCACTAAACCATGTCCCTAAGTTTCATGTCTACATGTCTTTTAAATATCTCCAGAGATGGTGACACAACCATTTCCCTGAGAAGTCTCTTCCAACACTTGACAACACTTTTGGTGAAGGAATCTTGCCTAATATCCAATCTAAACCTTCCCTGGTGAAACTTGAGGCCATTTTCCTCTTCTGTCAGTTGACTTTAAACTGTAGAAGTCTTATATGTACCTTAAAAGGGCAGCAGGCACATGTGACATTCACAAAAAAGTATCCTGAACGTCATGAAGGAGATTTTGTACTTTGATGTACTTCAAGCTGAACAGAGGCTGGGTATCATTTGGTGGCTTTTCTTAAGAGATGTGTCTGTCATTCTCTTTCTACTGCTCTGTAGGTGAATGAAATATATTCCATCATCTCTAATTTGACTTAAAGATTTCCTCAAGTTTCTTGCAGCACAAAGGAATACCAACCACTTCAGCCAGTAAATAAGCTTCATCGAGGGCCCAAATTAAATGCTTCTATGCAAATGCTATAGCATAGAGAATAAATAGGAGGAGTTAGAGGCATGAACATGCCTGCAGGACTATGATCTTAATGGCATCATGGAGACGTGATGGGATGTCTCCTGACTGTGTCGCCTGCATGACTGAAGTGCTGGAAAGGAAGGATATAAGATCTCCCAAAAGGACAAACAGGGGAGAGGAGGAAGGGATGTTGCATTCTGTGTCAGTGACCAGCTGGAGTGCATGGAGCTCTGCCTGGGGATGTATGAGGAGCCCATTGAGACCTCATGGTCAGGATTAAAAGGAGGGCAGGGACAGATGACATTATACTGAGTGTCTACTACAGGCTACCCAACCAGGAAGACTGAGTGGATGAGGCACTCTACAGACAGATAGGAGCAGCCTCACATTCAGAAGCTCTGGTCCTCACGGGGAACTTCAGCCACACTGATATCTCTTGGAGGGACAACACAGCAAGGCATAAGCAACACAGGAGGTTCCCAAAATGCATCAATGGTAACTTCCTTCTCCAAATGGCAGAGGAGCCAACAAGGAGAGGTGATGTGTTGGAACTTGTTCTCACATGGAGGGGCTGGGTGGGGAATGTGAAGCTCAAGGACAGTCTTGGTTGCAGTGACCAAGAAATGGTGGAGTTCAAAATCCTTAGAGCAGTGAGGAGGGTGCACAGCAATGTCATTATCCTGGACTTCAGGAGAGCAGACTTTGGCCATTTCTTGCTAGGGAATTTTTAAAAACTTATTCAGAAAATGAATTTTATGAAGTTATAAGATTCTTAATTAAAAACCTGTTTGAAAATATTATTTTTGTTTGGAAATAATTAATTTCAGTTCTTCAGAACGCTAAAACTCTGCAAAAATTTTCTACAGGCAAATACCATCTAATCAGAATAGTATTGTCCCCCAGTTAGTGTGGTGAAGGCAATACAGCCCTTGTACAATCTCAAAATGTTCTGAATGTTTCTGTCCTATTCCTTGGTACTGGAAATTGACATCAGCTCACTGATGCTAGAGTGATTCATATAATTTGGGAAAGATTGTTTCCCTTACAAATGGAGAAAAAAAACCCCAAACTCTAAAAAGTATATTTTAATATCAAAGTAATTTACCTAAATAACTGAGAATTGTAAGACTTTTTATGTGAAAGCTGAAGATAATAACAGTAAATGTATTGGGCACTAGATGAAATCTTACACAACTGCCATCATTATGATTTTTTATATACTTTGTCATCCTAAAATTCAGTACTTGGACAGTTTTCAATAGCTTAATAATTTTTTCAATGTCTCTGTTTACACCGTGATCCCTTTGCATCATTTTAAATTAAAAGTTTTCTTACTGATGGATACTCCTTATGTGAAGGCATTGATAGATAATACATATAACCAATGGGAATACGCAGGCTACTTTTATTATTAAATATAACTTCAAGGTTTTTGTCACTTTAATATGTACCAGTCATTTTCTTTTCTTCATAGGATATTTCTTTAGCATGTTCATTTATCTTCTGTTCCACTGAAGCTTGTTCATACTCAGTCTAGTATACTTTCTGCCACAAAATTATAATTCAGGTAAATAGAGATTATTTACTTGCTTTCTTTTATTGTTTTTTTTTTTTAATTGCAAATATCAACCCACAGTCTCAGCATGAATATATTAAATTTATCCTGTTAACATGGTAATTTAAAAGTAATTAAGCATTGCACATAATTGACTGACAAGCTACCTCTGATATACACTTTGAAGATGTGTTTTTGTACTTACATAGAAACAGTTCTAACTGTTGAAGACAGTGAAAGTTTTAGTGGTGATCTTAATGGAACCAGGGTTTCTTTGATTTGGTGAAGCTCCTTCACTCAAGGCTTGATTTTGAATAGTAAAACTTAATTACATTGAAGATCTCCACTCAAACCTGTAACTCATAAACACATATCCATGCACCTAACAAAACTAAGATATTTCAGCCAGATTTCAGTGTCTGTTTCTGGATGCTTTGCTTTCTGAAGGAATCCAGAGTTTCTGAAGAGATTTCTGTCCCAAAACAAGACTGAGTGTTTAAGATATCAGAAAATAATCTGCCAATGTTATCGCAGGATATGGGACTCCATCTAAGGAAAAAGGAATTTTAATGACTTAACTTTAAACATTAACTTTTTAAGGTAAGAGATTCCTTTCCCACCTGTACTGTACATGTGAAAGGGACATGCTTCTCATGTCAGAGGCATGAACCTTCCATGCTTCTGTGGTCAGATCACATAATGAAGGGCATGAAAGTGTAGCACTTCCATCAGAAAAAAAAATAAAAAATTACACATATATATTGTTTACTATTACAGTTTATCTCTGTTTCCTTCCATATGGGTCAAGGAAGAATGGGGAAGCTACTGACCTGTGTTTTCTTGGAATGTCTGAATTTCCAGTGCCACAGTAGCCTGGTGAAGATGGAAGCCAAGTCAAGGCCAAAGCAAAAAACCTCAGCTCCTCTGTTAAATATGCACACACAGAGGATTTAAATGCCCTTTTCTGAGTGGTTGTTGTCAATACATAGATCATAGCTGTATATATATTTCTAGTTGTAGGCAAGTCACTAAATGCAGCACCTCAACACTGCAATTTTCACTGGATCTTAAACAGAGGTTTAATCTGATAGAAGGAAGAGGATCAGAACTTTCAGTTAGTGTGTGGGTATTTCTAATGGCATGCTAATATGTTAAACTTAAATAGAAGAACTGTTAATGCCACAGATGATTTATTCGCTTTTCTTTTTTTCTTTTTTTTTTTTTTTCCTAACAGAAAAACTGAATTCCTACTTATCTGTAAGGGGGGTAAAAAAAGAAACTTAAAATTAAAATCTATCTGTACGTTTACTTGAAAAATTTATTGTGAATGGATATAATCTCACTATTTCCTGTACACCAGCTGACCAAAGGGTGCCACTAAGTCTGAGCAAATATATACAGCTGTGACATAAAGTAGCTTTTTTTTTTCACAATAAGTGCGTACAGTCAGTTCAAGATAAAGGCAGGCTATATAAAATATACTGTGTAAATATATAACACATATAAGCAGTTAGCAGGTTCACCTGTTTAAGTATTTAATTTTCCCCACATGGAATACTTTTCAAGTTATCACCTAGTAAATTACCTTGCAAGTAATAGCAAGTAATATATAATAACACTGTCAAATTTCTGCTCATTTGTCATTTTAAAAAATTAGCGGTATTTTTTATACTTGTTACTCTGAAAAACTAAAAAAAAACCCAAACCCTTAATTATTATTTTGAAAACTGCATTAGAATCCACAAAACTCTTCCTTTTTTATTATTGATTTTTTTTTCCCCCACACTTACATGTTGAATAGACTTATAAATTTAGACTTTATATATACTCTTTCATCATCATTTTAATTTTAACCCACGTTGAACAGGGCAAAACATCACAGTAAACTGAGAGCATTTGGATAGAGTCTATGAGATAATTTTTTGGTTCTGTTCAGAACCAACAGTTGTTTTCTGATGTCTTGACACGCAGCACAATTTGGTACGTTTACCTTTCACTCTCATGCCCCATTTAGGCTGGGTAGGTAAATTGATTTAGATTGCAGATGGTGCAAACTCCCGTTGTCAGGGACATTCATGCCCTCAGTATAAACAGAAGCCTTTAATGCCAGTCCAGCATAAATCATTAATATCTTCCATCTTGCCAAAATTATACTTTGTACTATGGCCTATCTCTAAATATACATTTTTATCTCTACATTCAGTCACTGATTTCTTTCACAGAAATGTGGAAAAGGATGTAAGTCACTGTGGTTAAGCATACAAACATATTCTCCTTCTCTTTTTCTCCAGTTTCCATGGTAACCCATCAAAACTAATAGAGGCCCACAGAACGTCATGTTCGGATACAGAACAGTAATACAAAAGGTTCAATTTGTAGTTCAAAATGAAAGTAAAATTACAGTGTGTTCAAATCAGTATTATAAGTACATGTTTAAAATGTAAAAGTTTAGGTAGAAAACTTTAATATTTTATACATTATATGTACAGACAAAGCCTTTATAAGAGCCCTACAGACTTAATGTGGAATGTTTGGGACTTTAAACAGAAATTTTTAGAGTTTGGCGAAGAATTTAGAGGCAGATAAATCACTATATATCAAATTACGTGTCAGTCATCTCTAGTTTCCAGGTGATTTAATTCATTCTCCAAAGTGTAGGAGTTTCTATAGGAGTATTACAGTACAGAATCCGGATCGTTGTTGGACAAAAGACACTTTGACAGATAAAACAGTTTGAAATTAAAACAAACAAACAAAATTTCAGCCCAAAACAAATCTCATTAAGACCTGGTCCTAGAGTTTTCAGAAAGAAAACATGGAAAAAAAGTGCATTCTGTGAATCTTCTTAATGTGTGTATATTACTTAAATCAATGCAGCTCCAACAAAATTCATTCAACTGGACATCTTTAGGCCAAGCAAAGATCTAGCTATGAATTTAGTCAATAGGTAAAAAGAAATTTCGGTAGATCAAAAAGGCAAACTGTGACTGACTTGGTAAGCATGTATCAGTTTGACATATATGAAAGTTATCACCACTGCCAAAGACTGAGTTGTCTCTTCCAACTCTTTTACTTAGAGACAGTCTTCATGGAGATCTTTGCATCTTGATGGTGAATTAAGTAGAGGCATTGATTTGTCTGAGACGGTTCTTTCTCTAAGTTCCTTTCAGGTGGATGTCTTGCTGTAAGTTCGGTTAAATGCTTGTATTGTCACAACAAAAAAGGAACAAATGAAAGTTAAAAACCAGGATATGTCAAAAAGCACTTTAACTGGTAAGTTTCGCTTAAATGGAGTTAAAAAAACTGCACAGGGTTTAGTTATTAACATCAATAAAGATAGAACAACATTGTAACAAAGAAGTTATTCTTAAGGTGGCAGAAATACATTTCCTCATATTATCCCTGTGTCTTCATCATCAAACATAACTAGTACATTACACATATTTCTAGACTCTTAAATGTTTAACATTTTCACTGCATTTTTAGAAGTCAGGTTCACCCAAGGATTTATACGCATGATTTTTCTTGAAAGTAGACTTAGGTAAAAGCAGTTTATCTACTAAAGTTTTGTCAAGGTAAATAATTCTCTGATTCTTTATAAACTGTAAATAAAAATATCCATTCACCTGTTCAGTTTCAACTAATATGTACAGAGTAGATATTGCTTTTGTGGGGTCCCTTCCCAGGCCATTCTATGATTCTATGAAAATTTCATAAATCTCACTCACCTCAGGTCTTGTACTCAGTTTATCATGCTGGACTATGAAGTCTGAATACTGGTGTTGTAATAGTGGAAAAGAAGAAGTACAATATTCATAAAACTTAATGCAGGTTTAGTAAAATCCAGGTTTGCTTAACATGGTTTTTGGAGATGCTTCCTGAGATCACAGGTGAAACAGAATATTTTTTCTTGCAGGCAAGAAAGTCAGATCTGTAATTTACTTGCCACATTCACAGATTAGAAAAGTTGACTGTCCTGAAATATTATTAAGGACTGCAGTGGTGCTCCTTACCAATCTGACATCAGTTAACACTTCATTAGTAAACACACTTCATACATGCCACTTAAAAAAAGGAATAATAATAATCTTGGAGTGAAGCTCTTTGCCTTATTTATAGCGACTTAGTTACCCACTGGAGGAAAGCTCCACTATTAAATGATGTATGAACATATCCTACATATCTAATACCCTGTTTGAGGAGACTGTCTGGCTACCATGCTCATGTAATAACCTCTATCCATCAACAGCATTTAGGTTTTTTTGAATTTATGGAGTTAATCACCAGTCCTGATTCTGACAGCTGGTAATGAGACATTTTTACACACTGTAGTTTGTTATTCACTAACTCAGAGGACAATTGGTCTTTTTTTTTCCTTTATAATGAATGCATTCTTTGACATGTTTAAATTTCTGATATCAACTGCAAAATTATTAGTGAAAATATGACTACTGTATAACAAATCCACAGGTAATGGCTTTGGAAGATAAAAAAGTGAACAGCAGTTACACAACTTTCAGTATTAGCCTCTAATGAGAGTGTGAAAATAGGAGTGAAAAATGTAGGCATCACAAATATGCTTTGCAGATGCTTGTCATTGTCATCTTAGGAAACTACAGAGAAAACGTTAGTAGCCCAGGGAAGAAATCATTATAATAGTCAGATAAAGGGAGATTATTTTAAGGAGGATAATAAAAAGGTGAAATAAGAATTGTCAGAGAAGTGAACACTGTAAGTAATGGAAAGAAAAGTGTACCAAAACATATCAACTCTGAGCATTATTATCCTGGTTATTGGAGAAGGGAGTACATACCTCCTTTGCAAGACTTGAGGGACCAACTTCACTTACAGAAAACCTCTTCATTAGGCTTGGTAAAGACCCTTTAATGTTAACCCATAAGCTCTCACTTGTCTCCTCATTAATCCCCAGGTAGAGCTCCATGCGCTTCAGCTGCTCTCTCACATAAAGGGCAACTCCCCCTCCTCTTTTTTCTTTCCTGTCTTTCCTGAAGAGCTTGTATTCCTCCATTGCAACACTCCAGTCACAGGAGCCATCTCATCATGTCTCCATAATCTCAAAAAGATCATAGCCCTGCAAATGCACACATATCTCTAACTCGTGTTTATACCCATACTGTGTGCATTAATGTCTTCATTAACAAAGTCTGAGTCATACTTCATTGGTGTTGTGAAATCAAACCTTAAATGTAAAGTCCATGAGCACCCCTTTTAAGTGCATCTTTGTTGTGGCATCATAGCTTTTCCTACCAGGCACTGCATGAACTCTGCAAGCATTCAATTAAAACAGTGAGAGCTTGTTTAGGAAATGAAAAGAAGGAAAGAAAAATTCCAACTTCTTTTCTGACAATGTTCTGTGGAATTTCAGGCGAAACATGGTTCTGTCCATTTTCCACAGTTTTTCTGTAGCTTTCTTGTCTCTAACCGTATTCCAGAAGGACACTCCCTTTCAAGAGGAACTAATTAAAAAAAAAAAAAATCCAAACTTTCTTAACAGAAAAAAGGAACACTGTTCTCTCTTTCTTCTAGCTCTCAAGGATTCCTCAATAATAGATTACAAAAGTGAGGGCATAGCTCTTAAGAAGTGCAAACCAGAAGATTTTCCAGGAGATCATTGCCTTAAACTTTTTTTAGAGGAACTTTTTATGTATTGTATTCTCATCTTTTAACCAATTTATTAGTTTATATATTTGATTTTTTTATGTAATTAAATGGGGGGATATTATCTCATGTTATTTTTAATAGGGTTACTTATATGTTTTCCTTGTAACTGTTAATATATGCAACATTTTCAGGTTGGGATTTAGTATTTATTCCATTTCTCTTCAGTTTTGGTGTGAGATCACAGAATGAAAGTGTTTAAAAGTGACATTGGCACCATGTGTATTCTGGTTTTATAATTTAAGAAGGCTGTGTTGACTGGGAACTTGCTGTCCACTTACTGCAACAGGATAGCCTCCACTCACAGAGAGAAACTACTTAAATATTCCTCCATCACACTATTGTACCTACAGACCATATATAGTGCAATTAATTCAGCAATTTGCAAGATGACTAAAGGGCGAGACCTGCTGCACAGACGGCTTAGTAAATTTGCTCCTGAGTTGTCACTAGAAAAAGGGGACTTGTTTGTTATAAGAACAATTACAGTTGCCTTAAACTGTTTAATTTATTTCCAAAAGTGTCCTCAGAAACTGGCGGTGGGTTAGATTAATTTTTCTAGCACTAGTGTAATAGTATCATCCCACTTTTTTTCTAGCATGACTTCGCTTGATTCTTGTGTGACTAGATATTATACTTGTAGGTAGGGAATGTGGTCTAGACTGATTAGAGAAGGCAAGAAAAATTAAGGCAGGTGGCAGTCAGATTCTGAGAAACCAAATAACTGCAACCATAAGCTGGTTGCATTGTCATGGTGGGGCACCTGAATAAGAATCAGTGGTGTAAATACAGCAATAGTTAAAAGAGCTCTTTATAACTATGAGGTTTTTTTTCCTTCATCATATAAATAGCTCTGATACGGTCTCGATTCTTTCCTTCATAACACTTACTTAAAGTCTGGAAATGTAATATCTAATTATGTAAAAAATCTTGACTACAAGTTCTTATTTTTAAGTAAAAGACATGAAGAACAGAAAGAAAAAGTCTTGAAAACGTGTAGGTCACGTGGTAAACAAATATATAGGGATTTAGGTTGGGGATTTTTGTTTTGCTTTGTTTTGTTTTTTTAATTTGGGTTTGTTTCTTTCAAGGGAGTGTTTGTGGTTTGGCTGGTTGGTTGTTTTTGTGTCTGTGCTAACTTTCAAGCCCTAATCTATAATTTGGGTTGTATGGTTAGCAACTATTTCTTTACAGCCAAATAGATTTATGTTTTCTAAAATGAAAAATGCACCATTTAACTTCATTTATATGTGTGTGTGTATGTAAAAATATTTATAACGATTCTGTTCTTTATATCTATTGTGACTGATACTTCTAAGGAAGAGAGCTCTTTGTTTGACAAGGGTTTCTGCAGTTTATGCTTCACCTGAAATCATAATCCTTTTTTTTTTCTTCTCTGATTATCATTTCTATGGCAACCAATTGTAATATCAAAATGGAGCATTTTGGCTTCAAGTAGAGAATAAGCAGCGGGATGTGATTAATTCTTAAAGTGCAAGGCTATTCTGAAAATTCAACAAAAATAGTATTGGCACATTCAATACCTTTCCTCCCCCCTGCAATTTCTCAATCACATTCATTCATTTTACAACTGAAACAGTTTTTCTGACTGCCAGCCCTTTAAATTAGGTCTGGGATTTGGAAGCTTATTTGTCTTCTATCTGACTCATAGATCACCGATAATAAAGATTTTTGCAGGTCAAGTATTGCCTTCAGATTCACTTGTGCAACTCCATTACTTTCAGTCAGGTTGCATAAATGTAACTGAAGGCAAACACCAAAAACAGTGGACTTGAAACTGGAACTTTTAGTTAACAATTGTATTGATTTCGTTCTGACCAGAAAATTATGCAGTGCATTCTTCCAGATCTGTATTGTTTCTGTCTACTTAAAATTAATTTCTGCTTATAAGACCTCCCTGTTGACATATTTGAGTATAAACAAATAACAGGCTCAATCAACAGATTGTTTTCACAAAGCCAATTTTGAGACTAAAGATGAAGCTCTGTTTATAAGGTATGCTTTGTATTTAAAAAAACCCACAACCCTTTTGTCTTTTTCTTCTTGGTTTCCCCTGCACTGCCGCCCCCTCATCCCCCCATTTCTAAATAAAAGGTTACTATTTTCATATCTGTACTCCCTGTCCAGCTGCACCTTTCTAGAGTGGGGTTGCTAGAAACTTCAGTAATTTCTTGGTTCTCTTGCAGTTCTCCATAAAGTCAAGATGTCAGGGGCCTGAGGGCTATAAAGAGGCATTGCTTCACTTGGTGAGCCACTTCTGGGGCTCCCCTCACCGTGCCCACGGCCCAGGACCCCATTTCAACCTCTCAGGGCCAATTATCACTGCCCCTGACCAAGCAATTCCACAGCAGGGCCTGTCTCCAGCTCCCCATGGTCCTGCACTGTCAACCATGGGTCCCACACACATCCTAGCCCAGCATTGTACCATCCCTAGGGAGTTCCATGATGTCCAGGGTTGGCATTTCTCCCAGTGCCCCCCAGGCTGCTCCACTCCTGGCTGGGGTGGTAAAACAGGTCCTGCCTGCCCACTCCCTCACCTGCCAGCCCCCAGAGAGCCCCCAGCCCACACAATGCCTTAACACAAGATAGTGTCTTTGTCCATGCACTGGGCTTGTTTTGTTAGTTTTCAACTAAAAGCAGCGACTTTTGTGACTGGTGCAACTGTAATTCAATAATTATGGTGTTGACTTTATTTGGGTTGCCTAAAGCAGTCATTGAATTGTTAAGTTCTCTTGACAAAAGGAATGTTAAAATATTTAAGGCAGCGGGATATGAATAAGCCATAGTACAAATGAAAAACACGCTTGAGGAGCTAAAAGCATTTTTAATTTAAGTGAAAGCATCGTTGACCTGGCAGTTGTATGCTAGGAGAGTTCACGCTTCAGCTTTTTCTTAAAGGCAAGACTAGTAATCAATGGTGGGTGCTGTGTCTCTATTTGGACAAAATATTGAAGAATCTGTTTTTGCATTAGTCCTTTGCTTTCACAGATGACCTATCACATGATTTCACATTCCCTAATCTTGATAAAAGCTTTCCTGCAATTTGTACATGGATTAAACCAAGTGAAAAGGGTTACATTTCTACATAGGTTCCAAGTTTACACCTGTAGGCTAGGTGCACGCTATTAATTTTTTCAGAAGATATGGGGTTCTGTACAAACATTTTTGTTGATGTCTATAATACAAAAGCAGTGAGAGTAATCAAAGAAATGATTGAAATTATACTCAGATCTGGATTCAATGTTCATTCTTTTCCCAAATTAAAGCATGGATATTTAACCTACTTACTTTTCAGAGCTCCAGTTTCAGGGGTGTAAAATATATTTTAACTTAGTAAGCTCTAAAATTCTTTGTGATGTCTCTGACCTGATATTAGATGTGTAAAAATTAGTTATCCGAGTCAGAGCAAATGATTTTGACTTTCCGGTATACTCACTAGAAGAAAATAGAAACTTCCAGAAAGTGCTTCATCTCCCCTTAGACATATATTTTAGGATAACATGAACTATTTGAAGGTACCTATTTACATTAACTACAAAAGAAATGTAGAATTACTAGATTTGACTTAGACAATGAACTTCTTTGTTGACAGCTGAAGCTAAACCATGACAGTACTGCACAGAGATTTGTAAAAGCTCAAACTATTATAGTTTAAATAATTTGAACAGATAGCACTAAACTGACAAAGAGCAAGATAGAACTGGAGAGAAAAACTTCTTTCATTGGTGTTATAAATGCTTGGAGAGGCTACTTGCAACTTTCATTTTGATGAAGTTTAATTTTTTAAAACTATGTAAGAACAGACTATGCTAACGAGCTATTATTGCTCACTTAAAACTTACTTGTCTCAGATCCAAAGATATAATCACTTGACCACAAACTGTACACCTTCACCCGAGTACAGAACATAATGATGCAGTGTGCTGGGGCAGGGGGGAACCTCTGCTTCATGACTGGGTATTTTCAAGATGCCCAGGCTTTTGAAAAACCTGAAAATAGGTTTTTACTGCTGCCAATGAGGCTTCCCTTACTTCATTGAGCAAAACCTGATTCATACTCATAGAATTTAATGCACAATTACACCAGTGGTCACCATGGTCGCTTCCCAGTGAAATACGCAGTTCTGGCGCTGTCTCTTTGAGTTCCCACAGACTGGCCATGCTGATGGTTTTAAACAGATCTGGCCTTTGTAGCAGAATGGTCATCTCCAGGCTGCCTTGTGGAAATTTCTCTGGTCTGTGCTAGCTGTGCCCTGAGTGTGCTAGCTAGCAAAGGCCAAAGCCATGCCAATGATGATGCTAACAGTAGAGCAGTATGGATCATCACTGGCCAGTGCTCATCTCTCTTATTTTCTTTTTCTTTTTTTTTTTTTCTTGTAGTCATAGTGTTAGGGTCTGAGTGATGACGCTAATCTATAGTGAATGGAGTGACAGGTCCTCTCAGAAAGCAATTGAGAGCTCCACTTTAAGGTTCTGACTGAATTAAAAAGTATATTCAACCAAATCAGTTTTAGGTGCCTCTTTTCTCCAGGTCTTCTGCTGAGACAATACTTTTGCCATTTCAATTGCAAATTACACAAAAGGTCATACATAAGGGGCTCACTGTTTCCAACAGAACACCTTCTAAACTAATATTGTTTTATTGAGAGTTACAAATAAATTACCAAAATTATTTGATGTTACTTATTTCTTTTATTTGTATTCCAAAATGTCTTTAACTGTTCTCTGTAAAAAATGTTAAACTGTCTAAATGTATTGTCACAAAAACTTTCTCAGGAAAATTTCATTTAAAGGGAAATTTCCTTTCCTCTCAATTGTGAACTCTTCAGGTCTTGTGTTTAAGAAATGTAATGTGATGGATGAGTAATTTATCAAGAAATAGTGCCAGGGCCCTGAGGGCACCATCAGTCCTGACAGTCCCTCCCCACATCTCCCAGGACTTCCCCCACACTGTTCATGGCCCAGGAACCCATTTCAGCCCCCCAGGGCTATCAGTCCCCTGCCCCTGTGATTCCACAGCAGGGACACTGCTTAGCTCCTCACAGTCCTGCCCTGCTTAAACATGGCTCCTGCTGAGCCATATCCCAGCTCAGCATTGGCCCATCCCAAGGGAGGTGCCTGATACCCAGGCCCAGGGGGCTGGGACTCCCCCAGTCTGCCCTGCTGTCTCACACAGCTACTAACTCCAGATAATTTTATTCCCTACTTTACAGACAGGATTAGAGATCCTAAGAGTTACATTTTCATTTTCTTGTACTTAGTCATAATCAAAGGCTGGATACGCATGTGCTTTTCTTGCCAATAAGGACTTACTTCCTTTGGTAGCGGACCAAAGCCATTATTACTGTCTTGGTATATTACCATGAGTCTTGGTATGAAATGCTTGCACTCTTTGGTGTTCACTGTTCTTGTTTGGCCTGATCATCCTCACTGTCTTCCTCATGCTGTTGTGTCTGATCAGCACAAATAGAGAGGAATGCATTCTGCCAGTGGACAAGTTCTGACTCCTTCAGTGATACAGATGTTTGCAAGACAGTCCCTCCAGCACTGGCAGCAGAGTTGGGGCTTAGTTGCCCAAGCTGCTGATCATACTAGGATTGTACCAATAAATTCCTGGAGTTTTTCACTCACTGTTATGTTGTTTAATCACTTAACACTGAAGTACTCTGTGGTTTAGATACATGATGCCATGCCTAGCTTGATAATTGATGCTCTGTCTAGCTTGATAATTTGGTACATTTTTTCCACACTTATACCTGTAAGCAGTGAATGTTCTCCAGGGCTTTCCCCAGCTTGAGACAGAGTGAGAAAGAAACAATGCTGCTAATGAAGTCCTTTTAGTATGTCAGACTACTCCTTCATCTTCAGAGTTGAATTTTTAAAAAACGATTTTATTAAATTGTTCTTTCAATACCACATCCATTTGTCCTCCTAAACTGAACGTGAGAGAATCAGTAGTCTTGAAATGACACAGACTCATCATTTGCATTAAATGATTTTTATAATAACCAGTATAAGAGATAGAAAACTCCTACATGTTTTAATGTGTGATGAAGGATGTCATAAGCTCCTGGATAATCCCAATGAATACTGAATTGTTAAGCTTCAATTTTTTTCCTATTTCATTTTGTGTCAGACAGTCTGAGTAGGATATGTTTCTCACCACACATCACTGCATCTTCTCTTCCTGCCTATTGCAAGTCGTTGCAGGATACTTGTCTGGCGAGGCAGCCTGATCCATAAGCCAAAATTAATGAGCTAAGTAGCCTAGTACTCAAGTGAAATTCTGTTAATTTACGTGTGAGCATGCTACATCATCTCAATTTTTTTTTTTATTATAGCCCACAAAAAACACTAAATGCAGTGAAAATAGTAAAGGGGAAAGTAGTTATTCAAAATATCTTTATCTTTAGATCTAGAAAAAGTTAAAAAATATAAAATTCCTTTCTAGTCAACAGTACCCTTTTTTAAGATACCATTTTCAAACACTTGGTTTAATTAAGGTACTGGTCAGAAAATTGGTCCTCCGTTCAGCTCTGTTCAGCTCTCACAAATTTCTTTTATGAATCTAGTTCAGTCACTTAAACTCAATTCTCATTTTGGATAAGAATGATGATTATCCTATACCTAGGCAGAGATAATTAAGAAACATCACTGTTCCTTCAGTTGTGTTTGTATAGCACTGAGCTGAGAGATGTGGTCTGTTAAATTTCTGTAAGCAGAATGACTAAGGTTTAGATTTGAATGAGAGGATTAAATTACTTTTGGGATGATGAGCATAATCATATAATTATAACAACGTGTAGGATGGAAGGGACCTCCAGATACCATCTAGTCCAACATCCTACCCAAAGCAGGTCCAATTAGAGCAGCCTGCTTAGGGCTGAGCCCAGTCGGGCTCTGAGTGTCCCCAGAGAAAGAAATTTCAATCTTTCTGGGCAATCTGTTCCAATGTTTCACCACCTTTGAGTATTCTTTCTTTCCTTATGTAAAGTCAGAATTTTCTGTGTTCCACCTTCCATTTACTGCCTCTTGTGTTCCTACTGTGCACCTCTGGGAAAACTCTGGTTCTGTTCCCTTATGATCTTTCATTAGATAGCAATTAAATAGCTCCAAATCTTTTTTGTTATTGGAGGGTAGGGTTTTTTTGTTGTTGTTTTAGCTTGGTTTGCATTTTGTTTGTATTTAATTTTTTTTTTGTTTTGATTTTTGTTTGGTTTGGGTTTTTTTTTTTTTGGTTAAGACTGAACAAATCCAACTCTCACAACTTCTCCTATGTCTTATATATGTCTTAATTCCTATGTCTTACATATGTCTTAACTTTGTGTCTCTCCACTGGACTCAACCCAGCATGTCCATGTCTTTTTTTGTACTGAGAAGTTAAAGACACAGATAAAGAAAAGGACGCTGCAAATTATCAGGCTACGATGCTGATCATTGTCCTCTACACTACCTTATTATTTTTTCCCAAATTTTTAGTAGTCACGGTAAATGTTAAACAACTATAATTAAAAGTTCTGAATTTAAAGGGGCAGCATACGTAAAATAAAAATCTCAAACAGGGTTTTGGGCATTAAGTGTCCATACAAGGGAGTTGGATTTTGATATAGGTCATCAAAATTATTTAAGCACCTAAACCAGTGGCAGTACAAATATTTCTAAGTTCCTGTTTTTCATGATCTGAAAATGTTGTTCATAGTAATTTTGTAGCTGATGAGAAAAAAAATAAAGTTTATTAAAGAAGGAGAAAAAGGAACAAGAGAAAGAAGAGAAGATGACATTCTTTTACTTAGACATTAAAATGGTATTCCTGTACATCGTGCAGCTCAATCCTATTAAGATTACTTGGACAATGAATTATTCCAATTTCAGATTTTTTTGAATCAAGGTAACACTTTTGTTAATTGCTTAAAAGTGAATTATCCTTTCACTATTTAATGTTTTAAGTGATAATAATCCAAGATAATATGAGTCCCTGCTGAAAAATGTATAACTTCATGCATCCATACTCTGAACTAATTTTGCTTCAGTATTACATATTGATTTAAATGATCATCCATAAGGAAAATATACAAGGAAAGGATGTGGTCAAATATTCCTTTCACAGGCAACATTCTTCTTAACATCAGGTAGATGTATGTAATTTTAATAATATGGAGTCTTTTTATTTTGACTCATCCTTCGTAAACTCATTTCATTGTAGACAGAACAACAACAAATGCCTGACTCCATATCCTACTGTAAAATTTCAAGTATCAGTAATGATATTGAAATTTTATGGTCAAAATGCCTTTCTTGTTCTTTTATACAGTGATTCCTTTACAAGTGATAATACTAAGCCAACATTCAGGGTAATAAATACAAGAATCTTGTCCGTAGCCAGTAGCAATTTCTCCTTTACTTCAATGGCCTTTGAATCATATTACACAGCAATAACATAATCTGTTATGTTTATTTTTTCACACTGAAGAATGTGGGTTTTATGTATGTGAGTGTCTAAATATTTTGAGGCTTTTCATAAAAATAAAATCAATGTTATGACAGTTACTCTAAACCACAAAATAGAAACTAGATCTAGTAATTAATATCTCTGTGATCTTCTTGTTTGTAATACTACTTTATTTGAGATATTTCCCAGCCTATTGTTTTCAAGTATCAACTCAAATCCCAGGACTTTTCTTTTTATTTTACTTCTATCCATTTTTTTTCAACAAATAAAATATTAAATTTTATCAAAACCCAATTTAAATTATATCAAACCAAACAGAAAATTAACTTCACAAAAAAATTTAATTACCCCCACTTGCAACTTACACATAGCTGTCTTTTGGTAGAGCTTTTTTCTTCCACTATTTTCTTTCAATATTTTATTTTACTTTGTAATTGTATACATATCTAAATATACATATATATATATATATATATAAAATTCTGACTTTATAAAATTTCACTACCACTGCTTTGGACAGATGTTAATTTGTATTTGCACAGTTCTAATACAAAGTTTTTTATCTGTTCTGCTCTGGAAATAATTAGTAATAATATGCATGAATAAATAGTAAATCAGCAAGAACACTGCGGTTTGGAATAGAAAGAATCTGGCTATGTAAGTGTAGCTATCACAGAGCTGGGGAAATTCTTGGAATGTGACTCATACAGAATAAGAACTTCTTATTCTGCATAGTATCTTAGTACTATGAAGGAGGCAAATTTTGGACACTATGTGAAGAGAAAAAAGGAGCTCATCCTAACAGAGTATTAATTTTTATCAGTTCAGCAACCCCTATCATCAGTATTTTGCATTAAATAAATTGCTAAACTTACAAATATAGAATACAATCCTCTAAGTGATTTGGCTAAAATTCTCAAAGGTAATTGATGCACTAACTTTCAGGAGGAGGAAGTCATTGCTTTAGTAGAGCTCTTTCTGTGAGAGAAGCCCTGTTAACTACTTTTGTGAGTTAGTAATGTCTTTGCAGGTTATTCAAGTAAGAAAATAAGTTTTTAAAGTTAAGAGCCTATGAGCTATACCAATTTGTGCTTAAAAAATCATCTTCCTTGGGAATAACATGGAAGTATGAAAACTTGATTTAAACTTTCAGAAAAACTTTGAAACCTCCCCTTTTCCCCTCACCTGCAAGTTTATTTAACTGTATAATTTATAAAAAAACATTGTTTCAAGTGTAAATTGAGGCATGTACCCTTTTGTTGTGGAAGTGGTCAAACACTGTTGTGTTAAGACATTTATTGATCTTGTAAAAGTTATTCTGTCAATCAAACTAACTGAACTTATTTGCAAACAAAGCTTTTGTGTGATCAACAATAACTAATGGTATATAGCTCTGTTAGATACATTCAAGATACAGTCACATAAATCTTAAGAAGTAGTTAGTAAACAGGGCTGTCACTGTAAATGCAATAATGAGAGACTTCTCTGTGAATACTTAAGAACAAAAATGTGCAGAATGCCAGGAATGATTTCCTTTCTCTCCATCCTCTCATTTCTCCATACTAAACACACGCAAACTGCAATGAGCCTCTTCACTCATATGAGAGACAGTCACAGTAGATTCTAAGATACCTCTTTGGAGAACCTTGCCAGTAAATGAATAGCACTTATTGCAGCATTGTTAAGGCATGTCACTTACTGAAATAACAGCTGAAATGGCTCTGCAGAAAGTGTCACTATGGGACTTCTAGTTGCTCTTACATTGATATGGACTAACAAGAAGGCCCAGACAGTTAAGGCATTAAGGTGTCCTTGTCACCTTGAACCGTGAAATGCTTTGTTAGTTTGGACAACCTGAGTAAAAACACATTGAGCAATTTGGTTACATAAGTGATCATTGTTAATATTGTTTGAACTTCTCTAGGTAAGGCTTAAAAAAAATGGAAAAAAAAAGAGGGAGAGGTAAGAAAAATCTAGCTAAAAAAATATCGAGATAATATTAAATGTGTCTTTTAATTTAACAACCACCTTAATTCTCAGTCCTTTAAGAGAGACACTGTTCTATTTAATTTTATTTTTTTTTCATAAAGAAGAATATATTGGTTCATAGTCATTTAGATGCCATTAAGTTTCATTAAATATATTCCTTTTCAAAGGAAAGTTAATGAGTTGAAGTGGGTTGATCCTCATGTTTGTCTTTCATGTTACTGAAGTCAATTCTTGTTTCCTTGAAAACCAGAGAAATACATGGGAAAAAAAGAAAAAAGCTTAGCAAATCTAGAAAATGCAATTGCCTCTTACAAATTTGTTCATGGATGATGGCAATCTTAAAACAGAAAGATGCAAACTTTTTAGCATTCCCAGTAAGTCCTTAGTGTGCTGTGTTCTTGGTAAAGCTATATCTTTGTGTCCAAGAAAAAAGCAGAAATTACAGCAATGGACTAGGTGACAATTGTGCTGTCTTGATCACCTAAAGCTGAATTTGGTTTAAATGGCAAAAACAAGGTAGGTAAGAAGAAAAAAAAAATTAACTTAGAATTTAACACAGGGGAGGCGAAGGATATAATGGATGACTTATAACAGGTAGTGTTGCAAAAGAGATCAAACAATATCTCAGCTTCAAGGCAAAGGAAATTTGAAGGGCTCGCTATGTTTACCAAAATCTTCCCTTCTGCCCATGCATTATTCTTCTGTCATTATTAAAAGGCTTAAAGTGAAAAAGAATTCTCATTGCCTCATTAAATTGTAGAATTATTTATTGCTCCATCAATTGCAGTTTAATGCTTTGTTTCTTACTCCTCTTGTCTGCCAGATGCTATGTTAACACGGTTCCTGGGATTTGTCAATATCTGATTTGATATGATATCAGTTTGTTTTTCTGTCTTTCATTTTTGTTAACCTTATGACAAGTTTAATCTATCAAGCTGATCTGAGCTGTTGTGCTATGCACCACACTGTTCTCTTCTCTTCAAACCAGACAGGCTAACAGTTGTTTACGTAAGCACTGCGCTTTTTTTCTTCTTTTTTTTTTCCTTCTTTCCTTTTACCATAAGAAAGAAGAAATAGTATAGAGAAACTGGTTATGTATTTTCAAGTTGCTAAGGTATGAAAAATATCCTATTTTTCCTATCAGCATAACACATTATGGAAATAATGTAATGAGAAAAAATAATCACTTGGTGCCTGTAACGTTATAATGACTTGCTATTTGTGGATAAAACTAGTAAATTCCACTAAGGTGAGTTACACCTCATCTTTGCCTAGGTGTAGTTTCTTTTTTCTTTTCCTGTTCATTGCCCTATACCATAAATTCTCTAAATATGCTCTTATTGCCTTCTCATCCTTTTCACTTTTAATACACTGATTATGAAATGATACACTACTTCCCCAACATTATATGACTCATTAATCTGATACATAGGTGGCAAGCCAGTACAGAGATATAAAAGTGCTGGTTTTTAAGGGGATAGAAGGACTCATCAAAGACTTACTGAGAAAAAAAAAATGTACCTTTCCGTTGATTGCGGTGTCAACAGACCATGAGTTTTTTCAGTGAAGTTGTAGACAAGAGATAAGTGAATTGAAATACCCATACAACTGAGCACTTTCAAACAGTATAACAATGCTAAATTCTCAGAGAGGACTTAATACTTTGGTTAGTTTGCTTCCAAACACCCTTATTATTTTCCATTTCTCTGTGGAGCAAGAAACCCATTTCAGAGTTAGTGATTAACATCCTACTAATTCACACACACGTCACTTAACAGAAATGCTGTTATTTTTCATGTTCCCCTAGCTGCAGGCAGTGGTAGGCAAACAATTAATTCCTTGTGGGAGATAAACAATTCTCATGTTCCACACTCTAATACATGGATTTGTTTTATGCAGTTGCAATAGACACAGTATATGTCCACAGGCTCTTGCAAATGGAGTCATGTAAGTCCTATAAGCCACAGGAACTACATCTTTTGGGGGGTAGGGAAATATTTCCTCTGAGGAATAGGAGTGCATTTTTATTCCTTTGAGTTGTTAGCATATCCTGAAAGCCACAACTCTAATGATAAGGAAAGGCATGCATGGCAGTATCTGTGGAATATATGGATGATAACTTTTCTTAGCTGTTTTCATTCCATTAGTTATTCAAGGCTCATTATATGACCATAAACTGTGTGTTCAGTCTGGAGAAAGTCATGCTAACAGGTTTACCTAATGGATTTTTTTATCATCATTTAAATGGTTTGAATGCCAGACTGGTGTGATAGACTGAAGAGAAATGTCTGAGGGAGTTTAAAAAAAGTTATAAAACTGGCGTTCCAAAGAAATTAATTTGAAAAGTGTCTAATGGCTAGATCCTACACCTGCTAGATTTCTTTATGTTTTTTAGAAGGAGGAGAAGGTTCATTCATGTTTTTTTTTGACTTTTCCCTTACAGGGAGAAAAATTACAGAGTTTGTTAGGGACCATGTCAAGAGTTTTCCAAAGTAAAGGTGGGGTCAATGAGTTCAGAAAAGTATCAAACAGATGAGGGAAACTGTTAGGACACAAATAGCAACAGTGAGATCAGAGAGAGAATGTCAGTTGACAGAACAACTTAACCCAGGGAGAGCAGAACAGTCCTGTCCGAAGTCAGTCTATCAATTTTCTAATGACTGTTATAATATAATCAAGAAACAAAACCAAGTTAAATTCAAGTTAGCTGTCTCCAAGGTGGTCTGTGAACTTTTGTTTGTGAAAGTAGTAAAAGTGGCTCACCATTTCAGAAGATTAGTGGATATTTCAGTTTCTAGTCTCAGTGTTTATAGATCAAATAAATGTTGAAAGATTACATTAGTAAAAATGCTTTCATTAAAAGAAAAAACCAACAAAAAAACACAGAAACAAAAACCAAACAAAAAACCACCACAACATAATTTTGCTCAAATAGAGGTATGTAAGATAATGGAAAAGATACAAGTTGCATAAACTACTCCAAGGGAAGATATGCTTTCATTTCATAGAACCATCATTATATTTTATATTTATTTATTTATTGGCTGCATTTTTTCTTTCATTTTTGTTATTAATGCGTTCCATGTGAAGAAGAAAGTGAGAGTAGGAAAATCCATAGATGACTGCATGATGTCATAAATTATAAGAACACATTATCTTTGATAAAAAACCTATACCAGCAAGACTGTGAAAAATGTTTAAATAATTTCTGAAACTATCGAGTTTTGGAGTAATCTGATGTGCTTTCCCAATCATATCTTCTGGTATTCTCTCAGTTGGAAAACATTTGTCTCTGGCTCAAATTTGTTTTCAAAGGCCTAGGTATATTATAAGATGCACTGGAAAAAATGTGTATTTTCCAGAAAAATTAGAGGATTTAAGGACTGACTCATAAGACAGATAAAATCACCTTTCATAGTAAACAAAATAAGACTGTAGCAATAAGAAGGCAGCCTAAAAACATACTAGCATTTGAGATGTCTTAGGGTATTGCTGCAAGAACAGTATGACTGCTCTTGTGACTTGCCTGCTCCATATGTCTTGGATCTTCTAGTATCTTTAAAATAGCACTAGTTGCCTATATTTGGACAACTAAAGCCAAAAACTGTAATGCTGTCCAGTCATAATAACAGGCTCACTAAAAATAAAAAAAAAAAAAAAGAAGTCATTGTAACCAACAGACACAAAGCAAAACAGTCAATGGAGGAAGGACAGACATTTAAGGAGGAACCTAGTGGTGAGACTCCACTGACTAAATTGGCATTTAGACACCTAATGCAGATGTGGACACTATGAGGTAGACACCTGTATGAAGGCATAGTCTTAATTTCGCAACAGAATATATTCTTATATTTAAATATCAGATAACAACAGTTCATTGTTATGGGAATGTTCAGAAGACTGGCAATCAGACCAATTTTAAATATAAAAGAACACTGTTTTAACTTTTTAACAACACTTTCCTGTCTAATGATTATTTCTAATGTAATATTAATTATTATTATTAGACATGAAAAACTTCTTTTTTCTTTTTTTTTTTTTTTTACACTTTTACTCTGTCAGCTATTAGTATACCCTACCACAGAGTTGATGTGCTTGCACTGATTTAGTTGGTGTGCACAGTTAGTAGTGACGGTTATGGCTCTCAGCCACAGAGGTGTTTCGGCTAGAGATCCATTTAATGAGGTAACTTGGAACAGCGGTCAATTTATCCTCTTTCTTTCCCAATATTCCTTTCTTATGACTGATTTTTTTATGCTGCTGTCTCCCTCACAATAAGGTGCATCAGAGTTATCCTCTTGATAATACATGTCTTGGTTTTAGTTTTGCCATTCTTCCTTCTCATGTATTCTGCACCATGTCCTGTACTGCCTACTTGCCTACTTGCAGTCCTTTGTGCTTACGCTTCTTTTTTTTTTTTTTTTTTAAATTGGGGGTCTCCTACATTCAGCTACCTGTCTTTTCCCCTTTAGAGTTCACACGGCTTATAAACTCACATAACATGCTTAGAACTTCTTTCTGGCTATGTCATAACAGTGTTACAAAATGATTCTATACTGTTGTTAGTTACATTATTTGCACTGAGGTTTAAGGCTGACAAATGGTAATTCTATCTTTATCAGTAAATTTTTTAATCTATAGGTATCACAGGCCTCTTGGTGACATGAAATGAATCATGAATGAATGTTATTATTAATGCTAAACGTTCTTCATTCCCTTTTATCATTTTTTTTTTGAAAGATGTCTAGTTCATGGAAATATTATGACTTGCGCTATAGAAAAACATAGCTCAGATTTCTCAGTAAAGCTCTTCTAGCATTATCGGTTATTAGTTTATGGCAGCCTGTGAGGCTATTAATTTCTCATCCTCAGCTGTATGTATAGATTGTACTGTGATTGGAGGGAAAAAGAAACGCTCAGCACAATATTTGGGTGGCAGTTATCTAAATACTGCAGAGTATCATCTGTGAATTTTTCTTGTTTTTTACTAGAACTGGAATTGCACTGAAGTAACTTCTTTGTGAAAAGCAAGAATGTTCTCTGCCTGTTGAAATTAAACCTAGCCACTGAGATGAGAAGACTCTGGTCTTTAAAGTTTCATGCTATTGAATCAAGGTAACATTTGGATCCCAGTCTTCAGCTATATTCTGGATAAGTCCTACATGTATTGCATAAATCTGAATTCTACTTGTTCCTCTCTAAATTGCTATGCAGTGTTGGTAGAAATCCTGAAAGAATTACCATTAGATAGAATATCTATTTTAAGAAAAGGTTTCCTGTCCAATTGAAATTCTTTGAGGAAAGCAAAATATTATCTGTAAGCCTTTTCTGCCTTTAAGGATATCACAAAAGTGGTCTGGGAATCTAGTTCTTCTATGCATGCTGCCTGAGGCAGTAAACAGATAAGAGCAGATCAGATTACTTTCTCTCTCTATGGTTGACTGAAGTTGTTGCAAATCAATATTGTAATGAAGTATTATACATGCACTCATATTTTCCTCCAAAAAGTCATAACTGAAATGATTAAATTTTGATTGTATTTAGGACACATGATAAAGCAGAGCGTAGAAAGTTGCTTCTTGGAGATGTGCCTCTAAGAACTAAAATGCAGGAAATGAATGGTATGAGATTAATCTTTTTTCAGGGATACTTTTCACTTTAACGTACCGAACAGACTAAGTGTTTTGAAAGGGAAAATAACACTAGTTGTTCAGAGAGTGTCCTTCAAGGCTCACTAGTGGGTAACCCAGAAAGAGAAAAGTTGAAGGACTTTTTGCATGTAAATGTCTATGCCCAGTACAAATTAACGTTTAATGATAGGGACTAAACAGAACTTTCTTTTATCCCTCAGTAGTTATAGATCATCACTAGTGATCAGTGGTCATCCCTAAAGTAGGGAGGAAGATTTTGTGCTTGAGCAACATGGAGCTGATCCATAGCTGAGCTGTAAAATGTTGCAAGCAGCTGAAGCCATGTTGTGAGGTATACATAGTATTAATGGAAGGGGAAGTATTACAGGGCTGTTAGATCCTGATGAAATTAGCCTGATTCTATCCACCCCTAGTAAGTGACAGGATTTACTTATTTATTTATTTTTCTAAATGTATGTCTTTATGTGAGAGCTTTGTTAAAAAGGTTTATAAAATATATAGAGATCAGAACATTATCTTCTGTCAGTGACCTATATAACACATACTAGAGCTAGTCAGAATATGTTAGAATAAGCCTGGAGAGAATATCTTACTGCTGTATAATTGAGCTGTCTCCCACCATCACAGCTTTACAGGCATGAACATACCCTGCTATTTTATTTTGTTGGAGGTTTGGGGGGTTTTTTGTTTGTTTTGTTTTGTCATGGATTTTTTGCTGTCTTTTTCCCCCCCTGTATAATACTATTTTTCTTGCACAGAATTAGCAGCCATGGATGCACTAATATTATGGGTATAGTTAACTTCCTGCGACATATTGTCTTTTTGCAAGTCATGGGAATATGATTTCCTCATTTTGACAATATGGTTGTGTTTGTCTTTTTGAGGAAAATTGTGTACCAAGAGATACAGAACAATGGAAGGGTTATGGAAGAGATAAAACTCTTTTCCCACCCTCCCAAATTCTAATATGTTATAACGAGACATAGTTAAGAATCCCAGTGCAGACTTTTGAATATTTAGAAAGATCTACTTAAAGCTATCATTTTTAAACAATATCTTTTTTTTTTCCTTTCTAAAAGAGTAAAACACAATACTCTGAATTGCAAATTTACTTTGAATTGTAAAGCAGAAAAAAATCAGATAATGGCTTACTCTCCATTTGAGTTGTAGAAACATCACCTTCACATACACTTACTTCATATAGACATTATGGATTTAGTTCTCTTCCTACAGCTGTTTCCATAATGAAAAAAATGGCATCAAATACACGTAAAAAATGGATACTTAACATCTTTTAAAAAGACAATAAATAACCGAGAATTCTAGCCGTGATAGCGTGCTTGTGTTTTTGCTACATAGTTACATTTAGTTATTTGGTTATTTTGAATAAATTATTTTCTTCCACTATCTTAAAAAGTATTTTCTGGAAATTTTCCTTGGAAGCTAGAATCATGGCATTTATTATCAATCTTTTTAAAAATTCTTTCATAATTAATCCTTTTATATATATATATATTTGCATGTATATATATATGAAGGGGGACAACTTCTAGTTAGTAAATTGCTTGAAAAAAATCATAGAAAATTATTTGAGAAAACATCTGTAGAATATAAACCCTGTAGAGGATGCAAAAAAACCCCACATAA
Source organism: Nycticryphes semicollaris (assembly GCA_013400055.1). NCBI lineage: Eukaryota > Metazoa > Chordata > Aves > Charadriiformes > Rostratulidae > Nycticryphes > Nycticryphes semicollaris. The sequence continues at coordinate 125,297 of VXBJ01004321.1, read as the reverse complement.
TTTTATAATTCTACTTTTCTACTATTAAATTAAATTAAACTAGAGTTAAGGACTCACTCCCACTTTGTGTAAGCAGAAGAGAGTCCTCTGAATCATTTCATTTGTGATATATTTCTAGTACTGTAAAAAGAGGAATCAAAGTTCTTTTGGCTTAATTAATCAACCACTGTTAATATTGGAAACCTGAGTAGTGAAACTATGTGGGTAAGGATAAAGTATAAAAACATATATAGTATATCACTCTATGTAACTTACAATAAGGAACTTTTAGAACATGTACATATACATCACTCTTGCTTAACAAATAAATTAAGGAGAACATCTGTACTTAACGTGGAGGTAACTGATGTCTATGCATACATAAAAAAGTGAGCCCTGCCGAAGGAGGTTAGAAATAATACAAGACGACCTCAATGCTGAAACCTTATCAAACTTCCTTGCATTCTACTTATTGAATTGTGTAGCCAATATACAAGTATGTTTTCAAGAAACCTGTATAACTAACCATATAACTAACCAGTTCTCAGTTTGTTTTTTTTTTTATATATCTTCCAGACATTCTAAAATAAACAGCAAAACATCAATATTTTCCTGCATATAACTTGGCCATCTGGAAGACATCTATATATACATATGTATATCCTCTCACAAATCTTGGAGGATAACTCACATGCTTAATAAAACCTGGCTCTTTCTCCATCCTAACATGAGAAATTTTCATAAATTCAACAATTCTGAGTAAGAGTAGTAACAGAAAATCGAATATGCAAAGTAAAATAAACTTAGAAGGCAGAGGGGCACAAAGCTACAGGGGATTATGAATGTATAGATTTCCAAGGCTAGAGTAAGTTCCTCTTGTGTGTAATCTACATTGTTTTTGAGTCACAGTTCTTATATTTTTTAATTGATTATCTGCAAATACATGAAAGAAAACACTAGAAAACACTTTATTAAAGGGGTTTGATACAGCTACTTTTAGGATAGAAAGTATATTACTGTGGTGGGCACCAGGAATATTTACTGAGATAAATCAAGACCTTATGATGCAGAGCATAATTATTTTGCTACAGCATCCACCATTGACTCCATTTTGACCACTGTGCAAAGTGATAATAGAAATTTTTTAGGGTGACTCTATATACAAACAACTGCTAATGTGTCTTTCCAATTGTTTTCTTTTTTTTTTCAGGACTGGAGCAGAACATGGAAAAAAAAAAAGAGATAAATTGAAGGAAAAAAACATAAAAGATGGTTTTGTTAACAGTTCTGCTTTTCCTTGCACCTTCCCCCCTCGCACCCTTGCTTCTGTCTCCTTGCATGGGATTCACCTTAGCTAAATGTGGATGTTTGCATGCCCAAGGTAGTCACAGAGGACCCTTCATGTACTTAGTGAGAAGGAGGCAATTCTGCAGTTCAATTTGCCTGATCTATTTAGGAACCTGTGTTGGGATAAGATGAATTGCTCTCTGAAAGTGCTTATTTTTCTTTTTCTCTATTGGCTAGGAAGAGATCATGAGGTCACTAGATAGGATACACACATTTACATCAACACGTCTAAGTTAAGTGAGACAAATCCCACCCTTGTGCTCAGCAGGGTGAATCATGTCAAAGCCATCACTTAGGAGAAATAAATGTGTAGAAGATATATGAATGTGAATATATTCTATTGTCTATTCTTTCACATCACCACTTTTTATCATATTAAATTTGAATACACATTACCTTTTAGTTCCAGACTTTCTTGCCTTTTGTTCATATAAAACTATTTTCTTAATGAGTATCTTGATTTTTCTTGTTCACAGTGTGTTGTGCCTGAAAATTTAAAGTTATATTTGATAGTACCTGGCAACAAAGATGACGAGCATGTTAATTTCCTGAAAATTAATTTGTTAAGTTTCCTGAAATCTTCTTGTTTACCTTTCTTTTTTTTTTTTTTTTCTTCAGCAGGTGAGGTGAATAACGCAATACTAATGAGAAACTGAGATACCATTCCATCTTGTAAAATGATCATTTTTACAAAGTCCTATTTATAACATCTTAAGTACATGTAAGTACTCAGGACAGAAACATGAAACTCTCCATATACTCTCTTGCGGGACAAATATTTATGTATTTTGTGTGGTTTATAATAAACATTTAATTCCAAACCTTTTAGTACTATTCTTCCTTTGTCTAATCATGGAATAAAGGCAAGATTATAGTCTGATGAAAGGTACTCTTTGCCAAAAATCCTCCCTTGCTTTTATCAGGTAATATTTTTTTGCACCTATTTTTTTTTAACAACCGCTGTTAATTGCTAGAAAATAGGAAACAATTTGGCTGTCTAAGAATACAACGATAGTTGGACTTATCAAATGAGTTAGGTATGTGAAAGGAATAGATCCCCCTTAAAAGCCTCGCAGGATTTCAGCCTTGGGGCTGTACCATTAACACATCCTGATTTATTTGTAAGGATAAGCTGAATCAATCAGACAATTGCTTTATTTCTTATGGTAACTGCAGTGCAATCATTCTGGAGCACTTCATAATACAAATAACTGATACAGACATGAAATAAATAGCAGTTGAAAGACATGGTTGTGTTCCTACAGCAGATATTTTCCAAATATTACTGAACAATACAGGCTGTCTGAGATGTCATGTTACTGCATTGTTACAGTACTGGGAAGCTAATGCCGCCTAATACATAAATAACATTCTTGATTTAATACGCACTTAAGCACCTCAGTGAATAGATGCACTGCAACGTACAAATTTTTATTAGTGTGTTCAGAGGAAAAAATCTTATTCTGAGTATTTTTTGAAAACACTGGCACAGCTCAGGAAGATAAAATTTTACTTAAAATTTGAATGTGGAAATAATGTTTTCTGATGATGATATTCTCCTTGAAGTTTAAATCTTGGTTATAATCTGCTATCTCTAAGGAGGAAACATGCCAAAACTGAGGGCTTATAAATATTTCATGATTAGCAGGGGAAAAAAAAAAAAGAACACCCATAGACTTCCAAATACAGGCTTGCATGAGCACAGTGAGAGAATGTAGTCCGCAACTGTGTGTATAAGTGCCTCCACGGGAAGAACAAGTCTCCGTAAACAGATACTCCATAGGAAGCATAGTAAAATGTTATAGTCTGTACCCTTTTTTCAGTGCCTTATGAAAGAAAAAAGGTGACACCACATACTAACTTTGTGTGTAATAGTCAAATGCTCATACAGGAGGAGGGAGAACAAGGTCTTTGCTGATAATTTCCCAAGAAAATCTCCTCAAGATGATTGTGCTAGCACAAAGGTAGAAGCAGAAGTGCACAGCTTGGAGCAGAGTGTGAGGACTTGCAGCTGAGTAAGGTGAAATGAGCAGGACCTTTTCCATTTTGACAGGATCAGCCCTTTTCCTCATATCATCCCCTGAGTCAATGCTCATCCAGGAAAACTACAGTCACATATAATACAGAGATACTGAGGTTTGGCACTAGTGTCCACATCTGGTACTTCTTTTCAAAAAACTGTAAAGGTGCAATGTTATTTACAGTTTTAAGATTTTTACAGAGGACCTGAACTGGAATTGGGCACACAGTTTTTTCTAAACCTAGATCAACAGTATGTTGCCTGTTCATTTGCATCTGGGTGATGCTTCCTCTGGAATTAAACAGTCATCTTCAAAATGGTGTTTTGGAAGTCAAGTTGCAGGTGAAGTCAGGAAGATTTCAACGATAATAGGCCACTATAAGGTCAAGTGATTCGGGGAAAGTGACATAATGTATTACTATCTGGAACTTAGATATGTTTCATACCAACAGTTTGTTACTTTTTTTTTTGTTTGTTTGTTTGTTTTCGGTATATTCATAATGCTCATATTTGACAGTAAATAGGCAGGCTCCATCCAGAGCCGAAATTAAAATTAAGTAGGATAATAGAAATATCTTTGTATAATTAACTTATACATTCATCAGGCTGAGTAACGCAAATGGTTTGTAATAAGATCCAAAATATTTTCCATCTTTACTGACTCACTACACAGTTTGAGCAATGTATTTTGCACATTGAATTTTATCTTCAATATTTTTTATTACATTGTAGACATTGCAAATATTTGCCTGATAGATACTGCTATTTTTCATCCTCAGTACATTATCAAATTTTTGGACCTGAGTTTAGGACTAGTTACTGAGTAGTTAGTAGCACTGGGAAATTGAAATCTCCCATAAGGACAAGGGCTACCAATATAGATATTACTAGTTGCCTATAGAATAACTCATCAGTGCTATCATCCTGGCTGTGTGATCAATAGTAGACACCCACAACAAAATCTGGTTTGTCCTCCAACCCCTAATCCTCATCCAGAGGCTCTCAACCACATCACCCTTAACTGTAATGTGCTTAAAGTCAAACTGCTCCCTTATATATGCTGCAACTCCTCCACCTTTCCTGGCCTGCCTACACCTCCTGAACATCCTGTGGACCTCCATCCCGGCACTCCAGTTGTAGGACTTTACCAGGTCTGCTTGGTCTACCTGGTCTACTTTGACCGAGTCTCACTATTACCAATGATGTCACAGCCGTGGGAATAGACTAATAGACCAATGCTGGTCCGATTTATGAGAATTAAATCAAACTTATGCTATTTCTCTTATATACTGAGATGTCACTGGGGCACTTATTGCTAAAGGACAATTCCTTCCCATCCTACCCTTCCCTGGTCACACAGAAGCTGGGAACAGAGGGCAGAGTAATAAAGATAGCAACTTTGGGGTAAGAAGGGATTCCTCAAATGGACAACTCTTCCTGTAACTAGCCCTGCTTTAATGCTGTACATCTCCAAGGAAACAGATTAAATCATATGTTCCTGTATTTCTTATCGCATTTGAGATAAGTGACATGATAAAATCTTGGGATGAGGCACTGATCTTTTAAATCATTTAATAAAATGAACAGAACAGCCTGATGATGGGATGTTGACTACCTGCTTTAAATTCAAAATGCTATTGACTTCTTATCAACTTGGAAAGACTTTTGTTCCTCCTGTGGATCAGGTCTTTTTCCAGCTGAAATAGTATGGTGAGCCAGCAGAGATCAAAATTTTATTTATGACTGCATTCACTCTTTCTGCTTTCCAGGTGAGAATGAGTAGTAACAAAGACTGAGTCATATGGAAAGATATTTATCACCAGCACATAAGATAATAGATGCCAGTCTGTTTAAGTGGTTAGTATTTAACTATGTTTATTTAAATATTGTAATGTGCTGGCAAAAAAGTAACTGGTCTACACAGTAATTTTATTTGAATGGCTTCTATTTATACTTAGTCTTGAGCATAAAGATCTATATTAAAGCTAAGTTAATGCAACATTGAAAATATGAATTAAGCAGTTAAGTTGTAATAAGTAAATTAATAGTATTGGTATGATTCTTTATTTAGATAAATTGCTTCATCAACTAATTGTCTTTTCTGTGTTATTTTTCTTCACATTATTAATCCTGCCTTTCTGAACATCAGATAACAGGAAATTCGTCAACAGGTACCAAAAATGCTTTTTACAAATAACGTAAACATTACTATTGCTGCTGAAGCTGAAGCTCTTTTTGTTTACAAGTCAAAAGTCCACTGCTAATAGGATCAAACTGATCTACGGGCAATTTGATTGGAGTAATTTTGCACCAGTGCAGAGTAAAACAAATTTATATACTTTGCTGCAAAACAAACTCTTTTTTTAGACAGAAACAATTTACCACAATTTTAGAAAGAAATTAGTCTTGCCTCAATAAAACTACCTGCATTATTGCACTGATGTCTTAGAAATGGCATATATCAATGTAAAATCCACATCTACTCCCACTCCTTAGACCAAAACTGAAGACATCGTTCCTAGATATTTTTTTTAATTCTCCTAGAATCATGTTTGTCTGTACAATCTACTGTATTTGTTTTGTGTGCAAACTTTCCAACAATACAGTGATTGACTTGCTGCAATTTCACCTATATAAAAAATTACAGATGCAAAATACCTCAAGCAGCATTTCTTAGAGTATACTAAATATTCATTTTCTGCAAAGTTTACAGTGTAAGAACTAGCAATGCAGGACACATATCCAATGGGGACAAGAGGCAAAGAGGGAGATGGGGAGGTTTCTGTTAGAAAGAAGCAGCAAGATCATTACGTTTTGTATTGGAGACTCATCAGAGTTAAAGAAGCAACACTCAAGAGCAAGATGGGACAGCAGGAAAAATCCCCTGTTATGTATCTTCAGAAGCGACAGAAGTAACGGGGTTTGGGACTTACAAAGTCATCTGCCTCTACAAGTTCACTTTTCCTCTCTTGCAGAATTGCTATTTCTTTTTGTCTACCTAGCTATTTAATTTGAGACACATGGCTTGATTTATTTATTTGGATAAATGTTGAGAATGAGGACCCAAATTGTTATGTCAAGTCAATAGTAAATATTTAGATAAGTTCAATAGTAATAGATAAAATAATTGCTTTATCTCAGGTGGATGGAGACACTTTCATGTATTTTTACTTTCATTGGTAAGAAATTATTCAGAAGTAAACAAATGTCTATCTTTTCCCTCATGTAAAAATTTAAAACTTAATGTTTGCAGTGTAAATCACATGAAGGGAGGGGGGGAGGGCAGGGGGGAGAAAAAAAGAAAAAAAAAGAGATTAATTTTCCATCAGGAGGAGGAGCCGAAGTATTATGACCATGTGGCCAAGAGAGAGGGAAAATAGGGCTGCCCATCCTTGCCACAGCCTGTACACAGACAAGACTAAACAGACTGTGAAACTTCATCTTGGGAAAATGGAATTCTGCTGTGTATTTTAGCAAAAAGTCTGACAAATTATGATGTCTCATCAAGATAAATGTCCCTAGGTAAGTAGGAAAGATTTAAAGAAAACAGGTAAGAAGAAGGACGGGGAGAAATGTAAACATTATTGGAGTAAAAATAGGTTGTCAAAAAGTGTTTCCCAGGTACATTGTTGAATTTAACCAGATTTAAAAAAAAAAGTTATCCCAAAAAAGTAGATAAAATCCAGGCTAGCACATAATGGAAGTAAATATCCCACCACAGCTTAGGGTACTTCTGTTTTTGTGCTTCAACTTAAGAATATCCAGAAACTTAATGATACAGTCTATGTTTTCAACCTGAGGGAAAAACAATATATGTTAGCAAAATTCATGAAGAGTGACTTCAGAAAAGTAGAAGTCTGTGGAGCCTTTTATGATCTAAAACCAGACTTTGTCTTAGAGATGCTGGCTCATCTTCTCTCAAGCTACTGCTATTGTGAGAAGATTTACATTTCTCAAGATAGGCTGCAGCTGAAGGAGAAGATTTAGAAGACACAGGAATAAAACTCAGTTCAATTATTTACAACTGACACTACAGGTAAATGTGAAAAAACTCCACTCTTTGTAGGACAACATATTCTTGCATTTCAAAAGCTAAAAACAGGGCCTGTAAGGAAAGCTGTTTTGAAACTCAGGATGCAACTTGTCAGAATCTCTATTACAGGAAAAGGTATTTCATGCTATCTAAAGAAACTCGGACTTTGTTGTTTCACTGAATATATACTCTCTTCTTTAACATCTTCAGATAGTTCTATAAAAAAAAGAGAATGTCCTTATATATGTTCTCTACTAAGTTTTCACCTTTTTTGGTGCAGGGAAATATGCTTCAGATAAATGAGAAAAATCTGGAATCACATTCTGGGAATTAAAATGATCGAATATAAAATATCAATATTCTTGTTCAGCTCATAGCGTAGAAAATTAATTTAAAATTACCTCTAAGACAAATGGCATTGTTATTTAGGAGAAAATAATTTTATTTCTTTTAATTTTAAAAATTGGTTTTGTTATATTGAAATTTACTATATTTAAATTATCCTGCTTTTGACAAAATTTTTAGCATCATGAGTCTAAATCAAATTCCTGATATTATACATAGAACACAAGTAATTTATTTGCCTTATCAGAGCTAGTAGAGCCTTGTAGTAGCTAAATTTACAGCTTAGCTTTAATAAGCAAGAAATAAATAAACAAAGAATGTACTTTTGATATGGTAATACAATTGGCATGTGTACATTTTGTGGCCAATTATGCTATTTTCTGGGATTACATATTTGGCTGAAAACCGAGAAGTCTAAAGCCAAAAACTGCCAGTATCTGTAATTGCTTTTCTATGATATCATTGAAGTTAGAATTCATACTTATTGTTTCTGTCAGTTTCTTGATCAACACAAATAAGGAGGAACATCAGATGGGTATTTATACTCTGAAGAAGATCTGGCCCAAAGTTTAGACAAAAAAATAGACAAATTCAAAATCTTTCCAATCCCCATTGCAGCTGCAATCAATTCTATTTTAAGTACTTATATACCAATAGAGGGCAGATATTTTATACTTTTAGAAAATCCATACTGTTTTTGAGAGCCTAGAGAAAACAATCTAACCACATGTTACAGTATACTCTATACTTAGACCTTGTGGAAGCAGAGGTATAATTATTTTTTTTTCTTTCATATAATCATAGCATAGATTGGGTTGGAAGAGAGCTTAAAAGTTATATAGTTCCAATTTTTAAATTTCTGATACAATTATTTTTCACACGATTGCATAGTTAATTCCTGCACCTTTGAATTTTATCAAAATTCTTGGTTTACACTTGTAAATGTACATTGTCCTTACTAATCATTAGACTAATAGAAATCTTTCATAAAAATGCAAGGAGGATGTATTTACATCTGTCATGGGATGAACGGAAAATCTGTTTCTTGGAAAGCTGAAATCTGTCATACTGAATGTTAAGACAAATTTCTAGAGACTAAATGATGAGTGGCATTCCAGAGCAAAGAGGGAGAGCAAAAAATGCATATTCATGATGAGATGACCTCTGCTGCCATTGTTCTTAAGACAGAGCTTCCTGGGGGCTTCTAGTTTTTTTCTTAAATAATTATTAAATTGATAGTAAAAAAACCACTGAGGTATTTGGGTTAACAACATAAAATGCAGTATAATGATATGAATTTCACAAAGAGAAATCACATCTCATTAATTTCCTATAATTCTCTGGGCATATCAAAGTCATTGGTAAAGCAAAGAGTAAGGGAGCATTCACTGAAAATGAAAGGTAAAAAAATCCTACCTGATGAAACGCTTCTTTAACACAATGCCCAACTAAACTGTGGACCTCCTCATAACTGGATACTGTTAAAGTCAAAATCTCAAAGAGACTTAAAAAGGGATTCGGACTTTTTAGAATGGTTTCTGGTCATAACATTTGGAATGGATTCTGACACCTCTTACATAGAGGTTTGAGTTAGTTCCTCTCTGTTTAAATCTAGCAGGAAAAATATTGTGGGTATAATAATAAATACAATAGTGCAAAATTCTTTAATTTTTTCTTGAAAATTTCTGGAGTGCATAAAGAGATAAGATAGCTCTCTCAATGCCTCTAATTCTTGATATTTTATAGTAATTTATAATATCTCTTAATATTATATTAATTAAATCTGGAAGAGAATTATAGGCTAGAACGGGCAGATAATCCATTAAAGAGGATGTAATTCTGAGGCTAGTCATAACTGTAATCAGCGTGTAGGGAGTGATTTTAACCATGATGGATGCTTGGACATCTGAGACGATCAAATTCATTGACAGCAGATGTCTGCACAATTTGGAAACACTAAAATGAAACAAGGTCTTTAAGTTCAAATACTAAAGTTCTTAACAACCAAATGTTGGCTTAGTTTAGATTCAGGTTTGTCCATCAAATGCTTCACATTTTGTCTTCAGCAACGTATGATGTGTAACCAGGACTGTCTGTCTTCTTGCTTAATTAACCTAGAAAACAAAACAGAACTCAGAATTGTCTATGATATTGGTATTTTAGCTCCAGTTTTCTTGTTCACGCACTAAATTTAATAATACTATAATATGAAATAATTTAGACATGCAGATTCATCCTAATGGAAGTCTTGTGAGCTTTTGGACCACAGTGGGATTGAGTTCACCGTCAGCAAGTTTGCTGACAACACCAAGCTGTGTGGCACAGTCGACAACCTGGAGGGAAGGGAGGCCATCCAGAGGCACTTGGACAGCCTTGAGAGCTCGATGAAGTTCTCATGTTCATGAAGTTCAACCACCCTAAGTGCAAGGTCCTGCACCTGGGTCACAGCAATCACAAACACAGACACAGGCTGGGCACAGAATGGATTGAGAGCAGCCCTGAGGAGGAGGGACTTGGGGTGTTGATTGATGAGAAACTCAAGATGAGCTGACAAAGTGCACTCAGAGCCCAGAAAGCCAACCATATCCTGGGCTGAATCAAAAGCAGTGTGGCCAGCAGGTCAAGGGAGGTGATTCTGTGCCTCTACTCTGCTCTCATAAGACCCCATCTGGAATACTTGTCCACTTCTGTAGTCCTCGGCACAGGAAGGACATGGACCTGTTGGAACAGGTCCAGAGGAGGGTCACAAAGATGATCAGAGGGCTGGAGCACCTCTCCTATGAAAACAGGCTGAGAGAGTTGGGGGTGTTTGGCCTGGAAAAGAGGAGGCTCTGGGGAGACCTTATAATGGCCTTCCAATTCCTTAATAGGGCCTACAGGAGAGACAGAGAGGGACTCTTTATGAGGTTGTGTAGCAATAGGATAAGGGGTAATGGTTTTTAACTGGAAGAGGCGAGATTTAGATTAGACACAAGGAAGAAATTCTTTACTGTAAAGGTGCTGAGACACAGGAACAGGTTGTCCAGAGAAGTTGTGGATGCCCCATCCCTGGAAGTGTTCAAGGCCAGGCTGCATGGGGCTTTAAGAAACTTGGTCTAGTGTCCCGATCCATGGCAGGGGGTTGGAACAAGATGATCTTTAAAGCCCCTTCCAATTCTAATCATTCTATGATTCTATGACTGTGAAAAATTGGTTTTTAGGTTTGTTCTATCTTAGATTCTCAGAACTTAACTGGATTATTTCCTATTTATAACTTGAACTCTGACTATAAATTATGGATTTTTAACTGTAAGTGCAAAATACGTATTACAGTATAGGATGTACTTTTACCAGGGGAGCTTTATTCTATATTGTTCCTTAGTGTCAAGATTAGAAGATTCACGCTGGAGGGAGACAGCAGCTACTACATAAGTATGTGTTGTTAATTTGCAATTTTGAGGTTTGTATTTTTTGTTTTTCTAAGAAAACAGGAGATGGATTGCATAAAAATATTTATGTACTCGAAACAGCTAGACCTGGCTTTCTTTTCTTATCAAAGACAGGACCTATCACTTTAAGGGAGCAGTGATGGGTGGTTTCTTGCAAGGGAAATGAAGCCCAAAATGTGATGTCAGGCCTGGCAGAGCATGGACATCACCAACAAGGGCTCAGTCCCACAGCAACTGAACAAGGTGAGCAGAGCAGTTTTGGTGATGGTTTCCAAGTTGGGCCAAGAGCCTCTGTTTGTCAGACAAGTCTGTGGTGAGGAGGAAGTCTGAAGTTCAAACCAGTAAGTCAAAATCAACAAGGGAATGCCCGGGTCAGCAAAGTGCAAGACAAAGAATAGACATATCTGTGCTGTTGCTCAGGCAAGGACCAGGGTAAAGCACCTGAGCTTCCCTGCAGCTCCTAAGACAAAGCAAGGAGGTTCTAATGAGGATCCTCACAGCTTTTTCTCACACCCAGTTCTCTTCACAGCAGTTGCAGATTACACACCTACACTGCATCAGAGCTGTCCTTGAGTGTGGGCAGCAAGGTTACAAAATTTGGTGGTGTGCTCGATTATACTGGCCTTTTTTTTCCTGTCCTGAACTTAAAATGTTAGAATTTCTTTTGTTTTGTATTTGGAGAGTGTAATAGTGCATATAAAGTTTCCCTTTTGGAGATAATCTAAACTTTATGAACATGTTTGTTTTGCATTAGTAAGGTGGTGGCTAATCTTGTCTCTGTTAAGGACTATAGTTTAAGTTACTAGAATTATTTGCTTGAGTATTTTTCTGAACAGAGCTCTTAGCATACTGGAGTGCAATTGGAAAGGGCATGCTGAACTTATGTTTTTATATGAAAAATATTAATTGTAATGGAAAAGGGTAGCTACTTAAAGTGATTCAACATTTTAGACTTTCAATTGGTCAATTAGAGGCTTATCCAGAGCAGCCTTCTACTGAAATGAGGGCTGATAACTTCGTTTCATTAAAAACTATAAAATATCCTCTTCTTTTCTAATTGTTTCTTCTAGTAACCTTGAACTAAGTAGTCAGTAATCAGTCATGCTTCAGTTTGTTATAATAAATGGCTGTCAGATATTAGTGTGACTGCTTCCTGATCCTAACATCCCTCTTTTTCAGGCCATAGACTTCAGTTACTAAGCTTTGGATCTGTGCCCTTAGTCACATCCATCTGTTGCTTTGTGCTAATCTATCATTGCCCTAACGATTTTGTATTAGAAAGATCAGTTATTCGCAGTGACTAGATTTATGGTTTGGGGGTTTTTTTTTGCCTGTCATTTTTTTGTCATTTGCTGATGCTTTCGGGAATAAGAAGGTATGCTTTGTTGGAAATTCTTTATCTTTAAGCTCCTTTAGAACTATCTTACTATCTAGAGTAATCTCTTTTTTGGATGGAATACCAGGTGCACCTGTTCCAGTCTGTCATGTGGTTCTGGCCTGTATTAGAGAACTGAACCTACCAAAACTTGTCATCCATCATCTGTTTCAAATTTGAAGTGGGGTAGTTTTGGAATTACAGAGAACTTAAAGACAACATAATTCTTATAACAGTAAATAATTCAACAGTGCTGGTGAGCAAAAGGCTGGATTGTTTGTGTTTATTCAGTTCAGATATTTAGGCAGGTGGGCTTGTAGAGTGAGTTCTTCAGATAACTGAATAGTGAAAGAAATAGCTTTGCCAAACTTCTGGCAGCAGGCAAGCAGAGTATAAAAGAGTAATCTTTGCAGAAAATGGTGGGTTAAGTACACATTTGATATGTCATAAGTGTTGTTTTGGAGTAGTAAAGCTAATATAAACTAGAGGTATTAGAAACATTTGGCTCAATTGCATTTTTGGGTGCCCAGAATGGCTTGTTGGCTTCTAACCTCATGAAGCACTTCACACTAATTTATTTTATCACATTTCCTGTTTGCATTTTTCTCCCAGTTGTTTCCTGAGTTCTATTTTCTCATTAACGGTTTGTAATGCACCTTGATGTGTGGCATATTCTTTCTCACATTGTTTTCTGCCAATATTTGTGTTTCTATTGTGTCTGACTATGTTAAGTCAGTGATTTTTAATTGTCAGCTTGATGCTCCAGCTGGCAAATGCGTTGAAATGGTTTGTTTGGATTTCAAGGTTTCCATTTTCAGCTCTTGTTTACCTTCCCACATATTCACAGCTTCCTCCCACTTCAGCTGCCAAAATTTCAGTGCATATCCTGGAAATATTGCAGCCTGTTCATTCCAAACATATCTTCCTGTGTCTTCTTGACCCCCATCCAGTATCCAAAACATCTTATCGCTTATGGCTTCCATTAGCTCAATTAGTGCATAATCTTCTACTAGTCTTGGCTGCTTCTATATTTTTTTCTCTCTCCTTTCACGTTGCTGCACTCAGGTGGTGGGAGAGATGAGAAATGAAACTGCCATGGAACAGCTCATAAATAACTGCAGACAATTTTAAAGCTTCAGCAAATGGTCACATATTTTGATTACTGTTTTTTAAACAACTGTACAATGAAACTCTTTCAGGTACTCAGGTTTCTCTTTTCAAAAATCCTTTGTTCATGTTATTGACCCTAATCTTTAAAAAAGAGAAATTGCCCTTTGCTCACTCTGTTGCCCCTTTCCTTACACTTTCTATAGTTTTTGGGAAGTCCTTACAGTCTGAAGTCTTAATTGTGAGTGATGCAGTATTGATTTTGTCTATAATCTCCATCCTTATCTATAAAATATTGTGTATAAGGTTCTAGTGTAGTTTTTGTGATTGATTTATCAACTTTCTTCTAATTATTTCTTTTTCTAAGTAGATATTAAAATCTTGGGTCTTAAATCATCAAGTAGTAATTTTCCCTTCTTAAATATCTCTAAAACAATGTGTTAGCTCATTGTTTGGAGTTATCTTATTGCTTTAGCTCTCAAGTGATTTTTCACACTTGTGATTTCATTTACTTTTATATTGTAAAAACTAACTATTTGATCAAGGTGGAAGGAGAAAGACTAGAAATGCTAGACATGAATCATCAGATGTTTATGCAAATAGTTATTAAAAAAAAGTCACATAAAAATAGTTTTTTCTTCATGTAATTGATACTGAAGACAAAAGAAATTAACTACTTTTAGATTTTTTTTAGGAGAAATACAGATGGAAAAAGTTAAAAGCTATCATAAAGGGTTGCCAAGCTCAAGCATGTTACCTATCCAAATTCACTGTAATGAATCAATGTGCTGATAGTTCCAGCACACAAACTAAAGAAGTTTCAGGTGACTTTTAGGTATGCAATAGAAGTATGAAACATCCAGTAAAGAAAGCTTGAAATGGCTTGAAATGCAATCAACATAATTTTAGATATTGATGCTAAATCTCAGTTAAGGGCAAGGAAGGATGCTAATAAATTTGAGTGAATAACTGAGTAACTGAGTTAATTCTGCTAATCTGACATTTTTATCCCTGTCATGCTGTTTGAATTTAATGTGGCTAAGATTTAGACAGATGAAGATGAGAAAAGACGGTTATGAGGTTGAGAAGAAGCAGATGAGAGAAGTTACCATAAGCAAAAAGTCTTTCAAAAACATATAAAATCACATTTGTCTAAAGCTAAATGACTGTTCTTTAAGTAGAAAGAATTTATGATTTTGACATCTGGGAAGCTGGTCAGGAGGAAACCATTCTAGTGAGTGCCTTGTAAGAAACAGATAATTTGGAAAGATTGCAAAGCCATGCAAAAAAACCCCAACTTATTCAAATGGAGTAAAATGTCATCTCGGGTTCTGCTACCATTAAACACTTTGAAGTTCAATATATGGTGTGGTAATACAGATCTAAAACAATCTATTTTTTATATCATCTTGCAACCCAAAATATTAGGACTTGTAATGTGAAGCTGATTTCATCATGAAGATCTTAACAAAAATCTACAAAATACTATGCTGATGACTAGCTAAATTTAAAAAGGGGATGAGGCAATGATGTGTTTAAAAAAACCTAGTGTACAATAGAAAATAGAGAGGGTCTACTTGGAGACAAAGGATTTATTCATGATGAGGAAAGAATGAGACCTCCATTCTTAATTACATGAGATTGGACCACTATGGTTGATAAAGAGTTAATTAGGTTAATGAAGTTACAATGAAGTGACTTTTTTCTGCGTGCATAAACTAATTAGTTTATGTCATGTGAATTTTTATTTGGGATGCTAAACTACAGTTGTTTATGGAATTTTGGAGTCTTCTGTTTTGCGTTAATGCTTAATTTAAGCGCATCAATAAAATGGAGACTTGTGTTTATGATTTTTCACATTATTTTTTGAAAGAAGCATATGTGATAAGCATACCTATACCAAGTAAGATTGATTAAAAAAAAACCAACCAAAACAAAACAAAACAAAACAAACAAACAAAAAAAAACCAAAAAAACCCCCCCACCTTTAATATTCACTAGCATTCAAAGGCAGAAAATTACTTTATCCTGTAATACTTTAGACATTAAGGTAGAATAGCTGGCATGATTAATAGTATGAACGCAAGCATTGCACACTGTACTTTATAACTGTTGTAAACAGTCTATTAATCTCTTTTATTAAATGCAGCAGTATCAGAAATTTAAAACTGGTCTGCTGCAGGCTTATCAGCCATCTGGTGTATAAGGATATTTCTAGGGCTGTGGTGGGTTGACCCTGGCCAGTAGCTAAGTGCCAACTGAGCTGCTTGCTCACCTCCACCTAAGATGATGTGGAAGAGAATTAGAAGGGCAAAAGCAAGAAAACTTGTGGGTTTTGATAATTTAGTAAGTGAAGCAAAGTATCATGTGCAAGCAAAGCAAAACAAGTTGTTTGTTCACTACTCATTGGTAGGGAAATGTTTAGCCATTTCCAGGGAAGCAGGGTTTCAACGTGTATCAGTCACTTGGAAAGAAAAATATCCTAACTATGAACTTTCGCTTTCCCTCCACCTTCGCCTGCATGTTTATTGTTAATCATGACATTGTACGGTGTGGAATATCCTCTTCTGTTGTTTGTGTCTCCTCCCAGCTTCTTGCGCATCCCCAATCCACTTTCTGGGAGCAGCACAGTGGGAGAAAAAGATGACCTTAAGCTAATATCTACAATTCTTCAGTAATTACTAAAACACTGGTGTGTTATCAACACCGGTTTAGTCACAACTTCAAACCGCGGTACCATACAGGCAGCTGTGAAGAAAATTTACTCTGTCCTGGCCAGAACAGTACAACTTCCACCCCTTATTCAATACAATTTATGTCATGCTGGGGTTATATGCTATCCAGTAAGTCCTTATTAACCACCACCTTCCCATTTCCATGCTTTGACATAGACATAGGTATTATTCCCTTAGTCTGTGTGCCACACTGGTAATTGTATATCACAGCCCACAAATGTTTATAACAGACGAGTGTAAAACACATACGAACATGGGGTTGCACACCTCCTTGTTCATAGCAGTTTCATATTCCATATTATGCAGAATAATTGCACCTTCATTTTCAATAACCTAGGATTGTAAGGATTTTCTTTTAAGGAATCCTTGTCTTCCCTTTTACTAGCCATAGTTCTCTTAATTTTGTGACCATCTTCCTTGGTCCTCTCTTTTTCTGGCCATTACTTAACGAATTTTAAGTTTAAAATTGTAAGTTTTAAAATTAGTTTTATTAGTTTTTGTTCCAAGACACTTATCACGTTCCTGTATGACTACCTGATTCTCTTATTTCGTTCTGACATGCTCTGTTTGCTTTTCCTCTTTCCCTACACAATAAATTATTTCAGGATCCTGAATCTTCCCATAAATATGTAGAGCTCTCACCAGGTTTAGGCCTCTTTGATAATAAAAGAAGGTGTTACTTTGAAAGAAAACAAAGCTCACCTAAATTATGTGCCTTGTAAATCAAGAGTGAAGGGCGACTAGGAGAATTTGCTTCTTCCTAATCACATTAAGTTGAGTTTATACCCTAAAGTATAAGAATTCATTGTCCTCATTATTTGCTATTAAAAAAACCTTAAATCAGAGGTTCATCGCACAATAAAAAGTTGTATAAAATTACATGAAGTACAACTTTATTCATATACAATGAAAATATCATAAAGATGAATTCAGATGATTTTTTTTTCCCCCATTTTCTGATAAAACAGTCTTACATAGTTTGTCACCACAGAAGAGGAATGACAGGGAGGCGGTTACAGAGGCACAAATTTTCTTAGGGAATACAGCCGCTGGGTCAGAGAAATTAAACTAAGCCAGAAAAAGACAGCTGCTGGTATGTTGTGATTAACCTTTTTATATATAAGAAAACGCTTTAAAGTTTTATTCAACTTCAGTGAAATTCTAATGGTGAATTTGTTTGAAGCAATGAGGGGGCAGACTGGTGGAGAGAGATGCAATTTGTAATATCCTGTGAAGCCCAAAATGGATTTGGTGCATTTAAATCTGGCTAAAACTTGAGTTTGGAATTCAGATGTGCAATGTGAAATTGAAATAATCTGGCTTGCAGAAATTGTATAATATGCAGTGGTTTGAGATGAGACAGTTAAACTGTAAGTATCTATTATTTATTGATATACTTGCAACTGTTGACAGGATAAATGCCAGGAGTCGGAAGGCATCAGAGACATCTGGAACAAATGAAGAAAAAGTAATAGAGCTTCTTTTGAGGGGATGAGTAATCAAAATTGTCAGTGTTCAAATGCTAGTTATGCTCATGAAAGAATAGAGAAAACTGAGACGGTAAAGCATAGCTAAAAGAATGGAAAGCTTGAGTATTCATCTAGAAATTATATTTGTATAAGAAATAGAAACAGGTTTGGGGTTTTGGTTTTTTTATATGTGTAAATTTTTTACATTTTATTTTAACATAAATAAAGGTCTTAATGAAGATCAGGTTTGATAGTGTGTGATGTGGAGTTATTTACATACCCCTAGGCCACATTCTTCTATCATTGCTAATCTGTCACATATGAAGTTTGAGTTTCTTTATTTAAAAATAATTACTATCAGGTTTTTTTCCCCTTTTCAGGTGTAGATACTCCAGATACTGGTACGTTATGCATTTTCCTGTTTGAATCCATAGGTATGGATGCTTTATTCTTTTAGTTAGAGTGTAATACTGTAAGCTCAGCTCACAGGCTATTTCATAAACTTTGTTAATCACTTCTCTGGAGCAATGACTGATGTCAGCCAGTATAATTTATGTTATTTTGGTTCTTTTGCCCAAAAATATTACCATATAATATATGTTAGAAAACAAGACTGGTATATGTCCTTGGAAGACTCCTGGGTGATTCCTACTAATAAACACCAGATTTGTAGTTAAAATAAAAAATATTACCCTGTGATTGTGCAATACATACACACAAGTTTCCAATTATTATATTTTTTTTTCTTCTAATTGTACTTCTTTATCCTTTTTAAAGATTAGTGACCTCATCCAATTCTAGTAGAACTGCTGGTGAAAATGTTCATTTTCGGTAGTAAGGAAAGCAAAGTTTATTTGAAATAGTAAAGGATTGATTTATTGATGCATAGCAGCATGGGAGCAGGATAAACCTATGTTACTTTTTGAATTACTGAGCACAGATTCATCCTAAGTATATGAATGCTTGCCTGAGGGCAATGTCTCATGATGCATTGCTGATTCCTGTATCTAAGTACCTGACACCTCATGGAAGAACTGTTGATTAGAAGTTGTCAGTGCTGCAGGCTGGATTATCTAGCTTCATTGTCTTCTATTTAAGGGTTCAACTACTTTTTCTGTTTCTTTTATTGTTTGCTTTGAGCTTTGTGTTGTTTATTTTGTTGTCCACTCAAAAAACAGAGAGTCAGACTACTCATATGATAGAGGGGCTTTACACAAGGTTAGAAATTGTCATGTTTAAAACTGCTATTATCATTGCAGGTAAAAGTAATGGTAGTACATAAAAGGGACCCAAAAGAGGGACTTTGACAACTCTGTAACACTTTCAAACCTCTTCTTAAGCCTGCCTTTAATTGGAATTTCTCAAGCTAAAGAAAAATCTTTCCTTCAAACTGTATTTTTTATTTGTCTACTGCATTGCCCCCAAATAAGCCTTAATTAACTTAAATTCATTCTGGCTTACTTTAGGTATCTAACCAAGTGGATTATTTGAGAATATATTTCACTGAAGTTCCCCTTGTTCTCAATAGAGACAGGCACCTGAATCATCCTCTCTCTATCAATTGTAAAGAAAATTGAGAGTAACTCCTGAATTGGAGAACTCCATTTGCTGACTGAGATAGCAGGGCTAATTTGGACCCTAGAGTGCCAATGGTTTAGGTGGAGGTCTGATTACTAAAATTATATTTTTCTTAGCAAACAGAAAAATACTATAGGAGCAGATCTGTAGAGTGAAACAGATGGGTGTACCTGAATTCACTGAGGGGATTTTATTTTGGAGTCTTGTCCCCTGGAGACCATCTTCCAGGTTATCTTGTGCTGAAGGGAAATAAATTTGTGTGTTCAGAGTCAGCTTCTACATCACTGGCTGCTTCAGCGCAAATATAGATAGACTGAAGCTCTCTTTATTATGATTTTCTAAATGTGTAGGATTGTTCTTTACTTTGTGTCTGTCAAAATCAAGTTTACAGTATTTGCCTGTCTTAGGTATATGCACAGAGAGCTAACCGGAGGACAGAGCTAATGCATCCGCATTGTATTCCTCTATCTGATGCTTTTGCGTGACTTAAATTTCACTTCCACCATCAAGAAAACTGCTTTGAAGACATCAGAGGTGCACTCTGAGGAACAGTGTAAGGCATTAAAATGCAAGAAAAATTTGTATTAAATAAACAAGCAAAACCCTTCAAAAAAACCAAAAAAAAAAAAAAAAAACAAAAAAAAAAAACCACAAAGAAAACCAACCAACAAATAAACCCAACCAAACCACTCAAAACCTAATATCTTGCACACTAAAGTTTTAGTGTAGGTCTGTCCAGAGAAGACTCAATCATGAAAACCTAAGTGCAGGAATGATCAAGAGATCCAATTAAAAAATTTAGCAGTTTAAATTTAATTTAAATTCAAGTTTAAAGAGTAAGGTACATAGCTTTAAAAGAGCAAGAAAGTCTGTCAGATACCGCAAACAGAGGAGAAAAGTGTCAGAAAAAAATGAAAGAGTTGAGATGGAAGTGAATCAGTCCTTTTGTGCTTTAAACATATAGTAGCATGAAACATCAGCAAGGTTTAAGTTTGGAATTGGGCCAGCGCTTCTCCAGAATTGTAATTGTTTTAGTCACATGAAGGCATACTGAGAAGCCCATACTACAGATACTTTATAAAGCGTGGCTCAGGTAAACAAATCAACAAATATTCTCCTTCAAGTCAGCTGTAGTGTATCAAGTCAAACTTAATGGGCTCTCAAGTTTATTGTAAAAATACAGGTCTATGTTGTCAGTACATTTTTGGAAATGTAAAACAGGTTAATACAATTCAGTTTAAAAAAACAAACTGACAGCAAAATATTTTGAGTTGGAGCTGGCAGCTTGTTGTAGCTGATAGTAATTAGGTTTTGTTGCCTGGGCCACCTTCTTACTTGACTTTGCAAATTTTCGTTTGAACACCAACTGTTACAAAGCATACGGCCTGCCATGGTAATCCCATATGCTGGATGATAGCTGTCAGTTATTTGTGAAGGATTCAGACAATGATGAGACTAGAAGATGTTTTAAACTCTACATCTAGTTTTATAGGTATCCCTGAAAATTTAAGGGACAATAGTAGTAGATTTGCTGCCTTTAATGCTTCTAGTCCTTAGGCTTTTAACTTAAAAACTGCATTTTCATACACAATTCAGGCCTTACTAAAGAATTTATAGTACTATGGACAAATGTATATTATAAGTAATTGAGCATCATTGTAATATTCAACTTCACTTGTTTGAATAGTGACACTACATTATTATAAATGTCACTTTTTGTATTGTAATACAGATGTTTTTGGACAAGTTACAAATCAATTTAAGCAGCTTAAATCTAGGAAGTTACAGGTCTGCAATTTTGTGGTAACGGTTCTAATCAACTAGTTTATAAATTTACTACACACTTTTCATAATGTATGCTTTCTATTATACACTAAGAAAATATTAAATGAATGGAGTTTATGTTGATAACAGTAAGCTAAGAATAAAATATTTTGTATCAAGAAACCCCTACACTTGTTGAAATTGAATTTGAGGGCATCTTTTCCTAAACCCAACAGGTCTCTTAATTGTTTCTTTTAAATCTAACTTTCTTTTTTATTATTTCTTTGGTTAATAGAATGGACTAAAGTTTATTTTCTGGTGGGTTTTTTGGTGTTCTTTTGTTTGGTGGTCTTTTTTGTGTTTATTTTTGGTTTTGTTTGTTGGTTGGTTGTGGGTTTGTTTTTTTTTTTTTGTTTTTTTTTTTTTTTTGAGATTACTGGCTTCTAAAACAAGAAAGATCTCTCCCAGTTTAAGATGGAAGATCAAGAGGACTCTATGGAGTGGTAACAGTTTAATTTTCTTCGAGCACAAACATCAGTGCCAGTCTGTCATCCAGCGTTTACAGATCAGAAATAAGTTGCCTGGTGAAGTATGTTGGCGACACAAAAAAATGTTATTTTTGAGAAAGTAGTGCACTCAGAGGTTCATCATGTCCATCGCCAGAGTAGATCAACTGTTGCATGTTAACTCCAGAAGAGGTGGTGTATTTTTTAAACACAATGCAGTGCCATGCAGACTTATTAGATTGTCTCTCAAAAAAAAAAATAAAAAAAAAATCCAGCAGCAATAGCCCAAAATCTTAGCTGTAGTTATGAATATTTTGGCCTGATTTGATTTTCAGTTTAACACTTGGCTTGTAGCAGAATAAATTCATACCTGCCTGCACAGATTAAGCACTATAGTTTGTCACACATAGTGATGCAAGGGATAAAAATCAGTATTGATGTAGATAATGTTATTAATAACATTTTAATGTTATGTTAATACAGTCTTGTTGGTAGCAATAAACATTTTAGGAGGCACATTTGATCTCCTTAAGATTTGTAATACTTCACAAATAAGAAGATTTTTGCTTATATTTTGAGTAAATAAGAGTATTATTTAAGTAATTATTCTAATTAAAGTAAACACCCAAGTATTGCATGTTTTTCACTCAAGGAGAAGCTTCAAAACCAAATCATAGCTATAATCACAAAATATCTGTAAACGAGCACATTTATATTCAGTCTTTTTTTGCGTTCTTCTCTCTAATTCTGTGTTTAAGGAAATCTATATAAACAAAAGCTGTTAAGTTACCCTGAAAATTACAGACTGTAAAGCCGTACTAATTGGTCAAAACCTAAAGTACATTTCAAAGAACAGGATGTTTCCAACTTGCCCAAGATAATAAGGAGAGGTTATAATTATTTAAATTTATTGATAAGATCCCATCTTCTCTTCTTTCAGCTAAATAGGAACAACTCTCTCAGCCTTTCATACTGAGATGATCCAGTCCCTTGATCCAGTCCCTTTAACTCAGAAAGCCAAACTGGATATTTATTTTTTATAATAAGATAACTTGTATTTACAAAGAAACACAAACAAATCAATAAAAAAAGCCCAACCAAAGCAAACTAAAACCAAACCCCAAAGTATTTACTAGTAAAAGGGACTTTGCCAGTAAGTTTTTAGGTCACAAAATAAGTTGTTAACTAAGTGTTTTTCTCTCCTCATCTTCTTTTGAGAAAACATTCAAAATCTTCCTTCAAATTTGGAAGCAACAAGTAAAGAAATCCTTGCTGCAACTCCTTTCACCAGAATGCTAGAAAATGTTTAAATACCTGTGTTACAGAAAATGTTTCTGATTATTATGGGATTTATGTTTTATCTTCATATTATAGGTCTAATTGTTCAAAAATGTTGACAATGTTAATGTTCTTTTGAGACATGCCTCCTTAAATATTGTATTTAAATGGAAAGTCTTTATTGTACATTTTCCTAAGTTCAGTGATTCGTAACTGATAGCATTGACTGCTTACAGGACTTGCTAATCATCAGCTGAAGTAATTCGATTATCTGTGTTGTTATTGGTGATATTATAAGCTAGGATTCACTACTGGTGCTGGGAATTGGATATGTTTGGTCTTTCCAACTGTAGATAAGTCTAGTATATACATCAGTTAAAACTCTACAGAAAGCGATACTAAAACCAGATTGTTATTAGCCAGTAATATCTAATTCTTAAGGACTTTTTATCTTATTCCCCCACCCTTCCCCTTCCTTTTTCTGTTTGTTTGTTTGTTTTAAATTTTGGTAACCCTTTAGATCTGGAAAAAGAGACACAGTAAAATGTCCCTTCACTGGCTTAAGAAGGAAAATAATTATACGAAGTCTTAACATGTATTGTATTTCAACTGTATTTACCAGTAACGACGGTTAGTGCTTAATTAACTGAATATCTTTTTAATACAGAAATTTGCTCTTCCAAAGTCCAAAACAAAAGCTGAAGGCATTGAAACTAACAACTAAACAAGTGCATAAGTCCTTTCCTTTTCCCAACTCCATCTCTTTCCCGTTGATTGATTATTCTCCTTGGACCTCATTTCTTGGTAAGTTATGAGGCAGCCATCACCTTCAGAGGTCATTAACATCATCTAAACTAGGATAGCAATGCAATTTTTTTCCTGTTCTCCACTGTCCAATAAAAATGAGTTCTGAGCAACTGTATAATTACACAACCTCTCTGGGCAGCCAGTTACAGTGCTTTGTCACCCTCAAAGTAAGACTTTTACTCATGTTGAGGTGGAATTTCCTGTGTTCCAGTTTGTGTCCATTGCTTCTTGTGCTATTGCTGGGTACCACTGAGAAGAGTCTGACCTCATCCTCTTGATACCCGTCCTTTAAATATTTATAAGCATTGATAAGATCCCATCATCTCTTCTCCCAGCTAAACAGGAACAAGTCTCTCAGCCTTTCATCCTGAGATGATCTAGTACCTTGATCATCTTTGTAGCCCTCTGCTGGACTCTCTCCAGTTGTTCCTTGTCTTTCTTCAACTGAGGAGCTCAAAACTGGACACAGTACTCGAGATGTGGCCTCAACAGGGACGAGCAGAGGGAGACAATAACCTCCCTTGACCTGCTGGCCATGCTATTTTTAATGCAGCCCAGGATACTATTGACATTCTTGGCCACAAGACCACATAGCTGCCTCGTGGTCAACGTGTCCACCAGGACTCCCAGGTCCCTATCTTCAGAGCAGTTTTCCAGCAGATCAACCTCTAACTCGCACCAGTACATGGGGTTATCCCCTTCTAGATGCAGTACCATACACTTGCCCTTGTTGAACTTCATTATATTCCTCTCTGCCCAGCTCTCTAGCTTCTCCAGGTCATTGATGAATATGTTGAAGAAGACTAGATCCAAGGAATGCTGCTAGTTACAGGCCTTCAACTAGATTCTGCGCTGCTAGTCATAACCCTCTGACCTCTGCCATTCAGCCAGTTTTCTATCAATCTCACTGTCCACTCATCTAACCCACATTTTCTAAGCTTACCTATGAGAACGTTATGGTGGACAGTGTCAAAAGCCTTGTTGGAGTCAAGGTAGGCAACACCTACTGCTCTCCCCTCACCTACCCAGACTGGCCAAGCATGATTTCCCCTTGGTGAATCCATATTGACAACTGTCAATAACCTTATTTTCCCCTTCATGCCTTGAGATGACGTGCAGAATGAGCTGTTCCATCACCTTTCCAGGGATAGGTGAGACTGACTTACTTGTAGTTTCCTGAGTTTTCCTTCTTGTCCTTTCTGAAAACTGATGTAACATTAGCTTTCTTCCAGTTCTCGGACACCTCTCCTGCTCTCCATGACCTTTAAGAGCTGAAGGAGAGTGGTAATGATTCCTTGCTAAATAGGAAACAATTTTAACTCTGAAACCAGGGACAAGAATTGCATTAAATTGGGGAGGACAAGTGGGCTAATGAAACAAATTGCTTTGCCTTTCTGCTGTCATTGAGACAGATACATTCGGAAGTTACAATTTTTATTATTTTCCTACAAAAAAATTCTGACTTGGATATCTCTATATATTTGTGTTCAAAAGAGAACTGCCCTGGATATTCAACAATTCCAGAATCATCCAGAACAATTTTTACACAACATAGTGATTTGTACTTCTTATCACATGTTCTCTGCAGAATAATTTGTTTTTCTGAACAACAAAAATAATTTCAAAGGACTGGGTTGTATACCAATGATGCAACTTGGAAATACACTGTCAGATTCCTGAAACATAATTGAGCTGATTAAATATTCTAGTTTATTAAGGAAGGCTGTGGGGGTTTTTCATGCCCAGTAAATAAGGGGAATCAAAACAAATTGTGTGAGGCTGACTGCTAAGGTTGGATTGTTATACCTTGACTAAAAGGCTCCTTTTTTCCAAGACTCAATATTGTATTTGAAAAATCATTATCTTTTTCTTTCCATAGCCAAGAATATGTTATTCAGCAGTTAGGATACTTGACTTTACAGTCTCCAGTGGTGTGGGATGGATTGCTATTTCCAAATTTTCAAAGAAAATAGTTGTTTTGTTCCTCAGCCTCTGTTCTCTTTGAGTTCCATAACCCATTCGGGTACTTTATATATATGATGAAAAAATATACCTGTAGAAATCCTCAGGTGTAAGAGTGTGAATATTATAGAGCTATAAAGTTGATAATATTCCTTGAATTAAACACCAATTCTGGATCCCTTTTACAATAACTGTATCAACAGCAAAAAAAATAAAATTACATAGTCATAAATGTTAAACATAAAACAATATCACTTTTTCTCTACTTAGTCCAGTATCATGTGATTATTTTTTTTTTCTGTATGGCAAAAGTAAACTTAAATAGCTGTAAAGATTCCTAACCAGTGTTTTAATGTTTTCCAACATGCTGAGCTACCATCAGATTCTGTCAACTCTTATTTAATGAGTACTCAGCATGTATGAAGATAAGATTACATCTTTAGGTATCTGAATAAAGATATAAGAGCCTAATTCTGACACTTTCTAAAAATGAAACGCTAAATGTTTTGTTTAGCCAAACATTTTAATGAAGACAAGTGCCTTTCACAGGAAAAGTTTAGAATGACAATTCTAAAAAGTTTATCGATTGGCATAGAGTAAAACACTTTGGTCATTATTGAACTGGTGTGTCTTGCATGCAGCGAAGTAAAATGAGGGGCACAGAGCCAATCAAGGTAAAACTCTAGTCAGGAGAAATGCACCTCTGGTATATATTTTAGAAACTGTTTTTGTGTGAAAAAGACAAGAAGAGCTTCAATATTAGGGAAATTTTTATTCATTAAATCTTGTTAAAATGCAGATTATGTTGTTGCTGCATAATGGGAATAAACGTAAATAAATTGGAATAAGCTTACCTGCAATTCACTTTTATATAGAATAATATGAAAAAGAAAACCCCATTTGCAGCAAGCTAGAAGCAATAATACTCTAAGTGCATGTTTTAGAGTGAGCCAACAGCAAGCAAAATATACTCAGTTTGATTTTAATGTCCAATAGCACTTAGGAAAAGTTCTTGTGGTAGCCCTAACCAAATGTTTCTCAACAGCTGATGGCCTTACATTAAACTGGACCTAGGCAGTTAATATAGTTTCCATCATCTGTTGTGTATGTTTACAGAGAGAAATTGGGCACTGTGAAGTAAGAATGACTTTACTCAATCAAAATGCAACAATACGCAATCCTCTCATACTGTAGGGTCTACAGTTGTGTGAGATAAGACTGACATTTGAGGATATTGTTGACTCGCTGAAGATGGATGAAAAAAGAACTGTCAGGACTACAATGATTACAATCAAGCAGAGAGAATTATTTTGGAGAGGTTTGAAGAATTATAAATACACAGAAACCAAAACAGACTTGGCAACTTTTAACCTTTCCGCCTCCATTATGTACAGGCTAGCCTTGTTCTTTCCTTGTTTTTATTCCATTCCCTTTTTTGACTTTTCTATTGTCTTGTACCCTTTCAGTATTTTTTTTTTTCAATTTTCTTTTCCTGTATTTACTGTCAGACTTTCATCCTTGAATTTCTTTCTTCTGGTCAAGTGTAGGCACACACCGGCTTCCACTACAATGATGGATTTTAATTATCTTGCTTTTTCTCTCTGAAGCCATGGTCCAAAGGTAACTGTTACTAATGTGGGTGGTCTTACTTGGGGAGGGTTATCTTGCAAAAAAAAGCCCCTTGCCTTTGCTAGATCTTTAGTGCTCATGCTGTGAATTCCCTGGGCTCACCTGGTTTTCAGAAATGAACTCTATCTCAACTCAATGGAGAAATTTCTCTTACCCAAACTTGATTGAGTTTCACACTCAGTTCCAAAAATAAAATTTTCTTTTGTCTGTTAGAAATGAAGTAAAAAATAAACCCTGGAAATTGAAATACATCACAAGTAAATATAATACTTCCATAGTAAGCTATATAAGTAAATGTCTCACAGGTTTTCTCTCCTGACAATTCATTTGAGACTTCTGAGGAGAATTTCTTATCAAAACAATATCTTTGTGCTTTACTGGTATCTTTGATGTGCAAATCATTAATTCGGAGAGAAAACAACAGAAGACTGAACTTATGAAAGAACTATTAGCAAGCTAAACATGTGAGATTTTTACTTCCTATGTAGGATGGGATGGGAACATTTATATTTCACCAGACGAAAAGTGGCTGATGAGCAGCTCATTAAATCCTTAGAGCTACCATTTAAGATTAGATTAGTCACATATCTAATGCAATAAACAGTTTACTGTGTAACAGGCCCAGAAGAACTCAGAAGGAAATATTTACCAAAAAAGGTGCAATTATGAGGGAAACAGAGTCCTTCCTGATTCTGTTAATTAAGGGTTAGTTCTTACCTGGAAGCTTTAAGAATTAATACCCTTTACAAGGAGGGGTGGGGTTATTTACATTTCACTTTTAAAAGTCTTGAATCAAAATATCATGTAGGATCATTTTCTTTCTCCCTGTTATGAATTACTTTGATGTTCCAAATGGATGATATTTTAGAGGGGTTTCCATAATTTCCTTATAGAGCAGAGATAACTATTCAGCATGGAGAAGGTTTATTCCACTAAATCTGCCCACAAAGTTACTGGACCATTCCCCAAACTGTATCAAAATCATTGTTGCTCCTTACTACTTAAAATTTTAGCTTGCACTTACTACATATACAGTGTTTGTTTCATTTAAAATGTTTGTAAAAATATTTGTTATAAGAAGTTGAGTCAGTTCTGGACTCTGTAAAAAAAAAGGCCATTAAAAAGCCCTTTAAAAATAAGCCAGTAATAAATTTAATAAAAAATATAAAGAGAGACTGGAGAATACTGAGAAGATTATTAATAGCATTGTAATTACTACTTCGTGATAAGCAGAATTTGGCTAATGAACTGAAGAAAGCAAGTTGGAATAATTTTGCACTGTCCTACTGCTTCTCAAAAGAAGGCAGGTTGTGCTATCTGAGCTATTCCGAAAGCAAAAAAAAAAAAAAAAAATTATGTTCCTATTTGTATTATGTGAGTAGAGCTGTTTGCAGGAGAGCTTCAGAAGAACCTTATTTTTTTCTGAAGACCAGTATTTCAATTCACTCGTCACTTTCCAGGAAATTAAATTCTATGCTTGAATGGTATCATTCTTCAAAAGACCACTCTGTAGGATTTCATGGAAGGGACCAATCTGTATGTTGTTCTTGAGACTGAAGCAACAGGCGCATTTATAGCTGGGTGACTTCCATCCCTGGAGGATGACCATATAACAATATAAGATGCCCTGCAATATCCACTTTTCTACACTCTAAAAGTCTTTTTTATATATACTTCATTTTCCAACAGCTGACTTAAATAGATTGAGCCACTGTACGCTGCTCTTCTCGCTTTCAAGTTGCCACTTCACTAAATCCAGTTAAACTATCCCATAGAGCAGGTTAACAACACATCTTTATTAGATAGCTGGGATCAAAAAAAGAAGGAAATGCTCTAAGTGTGACATATTCAAAACACTGGTTGATTTCTCCTAGGGCAAGTGTAGGCCTGATTTCACAGGGTTTGTACTGAATGTCAGCTGAATGATCTGGTTTTGCGGGGGAGAGTGTTTTGTTTTAAGTTGCATGTGTTTTAATTTATGGTCATTGGAAGGAACATTAAGATTTTCGAAGCCATTTTCTTTACCTTAGGGAAAACACCTATCATCCTTCTTCAGGAAAGTACATCTCTCTACAGTACTTTCTGCCATTTTAGGGGAAGGATGTATATTTTTTTCATTACTTTAGAGTTGATATTTTGAAATCTAGAAATTCTTGCCCTTAATAATTCTACTTTAGATTCTAATCTTGAACCGTCTATGTTACATCCAAAATAAACTCCTTTTGTAGAGATTTCAGTTCTGTCGTCTTTGGATGCCACAATATGATACGCTGAATGTCTATATATCCAGCACCAAGGAAAGACAAGGCTTACAGAGGCAAAGGCATCCAAACACCATATCCCACAAGCGCTTTTGTGGTACTAAATTAATTATCTGTAAAATACCGCTTAGTAATTATATTTTCTTTCATGAGCAAATGATACATACATATCCATGTCTTACGTCATTATAAATGTCTATAATTGATACAGACTAAATGTAATGAAATTCATGGATGAATTTATAGATCAAAGGAAAAGGACGTGGGTATAAAATGCTACAGATAATATGAAATTATAAATTTATATAAGACTTGAATCACAAACACAACAAATAACTTGATTAAATTTATTATTCCTAAGAGGTAGACAACTTAAATAATGTTCTGGATATTGTTGTTCTTAAGAGGGAATTTGTGTAAAGTTTTGGAACTTATTAAATTTGTAAAATATTTCTAGCTCTAATATCCAAGAGATTATACATTAAGTTTTTGAGATTTTAACGGGTATAGGCATTTGACTTTCTTTCCCTTAACAAAATAAGCAAAACCTTGTGAATAAGCCTAGAAGAGTGGTATGACAAAAGAAATTTAAATCCTTACCTACTGTTTTTTCCTCCAACCTAACCATGCTGTGTTTTTCCAGCTAAACTTTACATCTGTAATTCTGGCTTCAATTTATATAGTCTTTACAAATATTTAATGTACAAACTTGTAAAAATGTGCTATGCTATTGTTAATATGCTACAGTTTCTCTGTGGTAAGGAATTAACAAGTATATGAAGTATAACTTTTTTTCTCTTTTAGTATTTTTAAAAAATGTATTAATAAGTCAATGTTTGATGAAGACTAAGAGTGTATTTCATGATGTATTAAACAACATGGAGACAAATGTCTTCCATTTTAGCAGTTTACAAAAGGAAGTCAAATGGACAATCTGGTATTCCTTCAAGTCTAAATTGTTAATGAATCACCTTAACTGTAAAACAGTAAGAAATTCTGGTTTACATTTTTCCTAGTTTGGGATGTTTTTATGGTGAGAGTTCTCAACTTGTAATTTTTTAATTACCTTCCATTTTCCCTGAAGTGTGATAGGCCTTGCAGAATAGGAATACTAAGAGCTGCTAAATAGCACTAAAACATGGATTGCATTCCCCACTCACAAAATGTTCTGCTCGTGTGTTTAGATGTTCAGGAGGCTTCAGTAAACAGTTTTCTAAGTCACTCTGCTTGCAGTTGGACTTTATACTTGCAAAAATCGTGTGATGGTCTTTGTTTTGTTACCAGATTATAGCTATGTGGTAATTTAAAGTAACTTTAGACATAGCTCTAATTCAAGCATTTATTCTTGTTTTTTCATATTGTACTGAACATCTCATTGGTTAATACCCAATGTTGATTTTCTTTAAAACCTGTATGTAATATTGCTATTTGTTCAGAGATTCCTTTAGGATTTGTTTAGACTGTACCTTGCTAAATTTTTGAATGGTACATTCTTTTACAAAATATCAAGTCATTTCAGTTTTGGTACTAATGGTCATTATGGCATTTGATTAATTTCACTTTTCTCATTGTGAAAGATATTATGCATTTTCATAAGGTAGTCTAGATTAAAGCTTGAAAAGTGAGTAAAAGTTCTCTTGTTAAGGAGATTCTTCAAAGACTTTGATGCAAATGCAGCCAGTGTCGTCCTTCCGATGATTTATGTCAAGGATTTCCTGAAGTTCAGGAATGAGCTGTATGGCTAAAAGGTGTAATGTTTAATCAAGGAATGTGTATTGCAAGTAAGAGTATCAAATGAAGGATTATAGGACAGTGCTTCTTGATAAGTGTATTTTCATCTGTCACAGTAAAAGAGAAAGGTTAATGCCTTTGACTTTGATAATAGGTTTTCTTTATGAAGTCTATGACCTAAATTAGTAGTATGGGAAAATCTAGGCCAATTTACTTAGGATTCATTAACATGCTGACTTTATTTGGTTTGATTGTTTTATATTTTGACTGTGATCTTTCCCTCACTTGATAAACGATACCAAGGTTTGTCACATCCATAAAGGCAATACAGACCTCAAGTTTTTTTTGGTCTGTGCCAAAGGAAAAAGATTAATTCATTCTGAGGTAGTAAAGTGCATTTCATTTACTGCCAGTATAACATGGCTGTAGGATGCAGGAAAGGATATCTCAGCCATCCTTGTAATTTTGCTTTGATGATCACAAATTTTGGGGCATTCTTGAATTTAACAGGCTTGACAAGTAGCTCAGAGGTTCTATGTCATAGCTTAGGCATTACATTTGTCTGCTGAGAAAGGTTTGTATTCCTCTCCAGCTTGGAAGAGCCTCTGTTTTGCTCATTTTGCACCTTGTGGTGCAAAGAGACACTGAGCAGAACTTTATTCTTATCATTTACACTAATTACTTAACACCTGACTTGGCCTATCACTTTTACATCTTCCCTTATATACTGTATTTAGAGAGAATCTCCAACAGCTCTATTGAATTCAAAATTATTGCCATTCTACATTGGAAATCAAGTCCTACTTCCTCTTATTAATTCCTCAATCTATCTTAAATATGAAGGAACCATATGGTTTTCCAGGGAAGTAAAATCTAGTATAGTGTAAGAATCCTCCATATGCCTCCAAGCTGCTAGCTATAAAAAAATAATTCCATTTTGATCAATATCCATAGGCACTGACTGTGAAAGTTTAAATTGTTTCAGGAAATCATCTTGCCACACAGTATATTTTAGAGGTAACAAGTTTAGCTATCAGTGTTACACTTTTGGGGATGAATTTCAAGGGAATGTTAGGCCCTTATTCTTCCATCTAAAAATACATACATATATATATATAAATATGGACCTTTGAAAAGTAGTATTGTTCATATATATGGTTCAGTCATTTTTACATTGTGTTTTGCAGATAAAAAGTCACATTCTGTTTGCAGAAAGAATTAAATTACAATTGAGGAAAAGAGAGAGGTGAAATATTGAGGAAGAAGAAGGGAAATATGACTTGTAGGGAAGACAGAGAAAGAAAGATTCTATAGGAAGATTAATTCTAGTGTACTTACTGAGGTATCATTGTTCTGGGATCAGATTACATGTTATGACTCACAGTGAACATTTTTTTTTTTCCCAGGTGTCATGATTAAAACATGGAAATATATTTAGGCTCTTTTGAAAATTAATGTAGCCAAATTAGTTAAGAGTATTAGACTGGTAATTATTAATCTTATTAATTTCTGGTTTATTCTCATGCTATAAATGTTCATCTGTTTGCGTGAGCTATGCCTGAAATTTTATCTTAAATATTTTGAAGCCTTAAAAAAGTTTATTTATAAAGTTGTTCCAGATCCTCCCTTCAGGTTTTATTTTTTTCTTCTTTTCTGTGCATGGTTCCTTTCTTGTAATTTTCATCCTATATGTTTTCCTGACATTGCCTATTTTTAGGGGAAATGGATAACAAGAAATGGAACATTTTTCCCCATTTTTTATGTTCAACTAGGAGTCAAATAAACCCAAAGTTAAATGCCAATATTTTTATAAAATTCAAACTCACTTATTTTCTGTATCTTTAATAATGTATCAATCCAAACTGTGTAAGAAATTTGTCACATGATAGTAGAGATAAGTTTGCATCCTGACAACTCACTGAAATTTTTTTAATTGCCTGAAACAGCTTTTTTTTTTATTTGCGATTACTTAAAAAAAAAAGTAATTTGTTGTAATGCAGAGTAAAATTAGAAATTTGATGTGTTAAATAGAATGTTATCTATGGTTGTGAATTTAGCTGAGCAGCTAAACAAAAGCAATGTTCTGCAAATCTGATTGGTACCCGTCAGCTGTTTCTCAAAGGATATTGTCAGCGTAACTTACCAATAGGATACTTCATTTCAGGATGATATTTAGTCTCTTTTGAAAGTTGAAATTATTGAATCAACTAACATCTTGTTTCTCATGGAGAGTTAATTAGTACCCTTATTTAAAAATTCAAGCATTAATGTAATACAAGACACTGCTGAAAACCAGAATAGTTTTGATGAAATCAGACAATGGAGGTTGACATAAATACCAGTAACTGTTTAATTAACTATAAAACTGAAATCAATAACCTGAAGGTTGTCAGAAGTTAAATAAATTATATGAAGAAATGCCTTTACTAAAAATTACTGTTTTAAAATAACAAAATATATTTTGAGGGAGAAAAATCACTGATTCTCTCTGAGCAGATTAATGATTCTTTTTTTTTACACTATAAATAGACAATACTCTGCCATTTTCATTTTACAGAAGGGAGTGCTTAATTTTAAATAAATTCGTAATGACTAAATACTAAACCATATACAGAACTCGATCCTACTCTATTCATAACAATCATGTGCAACTAGAAGTGTGAATCTGTGGATTTTTTTTTTTTTAAAGTATCTATGTATCTATTACTATAGCTATGTTCTTTATAGGTCATTGCCTTTAGATCCCATGAAATGTAAGGTCACTGATTTCTGTGCCAGCCTACTTTTCTGGTCACACACTTTAACAGAAGACTAGAGACGTTCTGAGAATTCCATTAATGTTAAATATAAATTAGATTTAAAATAAAGGTAATTATTTATTTAAGTGAATTCTTAAAATGCTGAATGAGGGGCTGGAGATTTGGATTACAATCTACTATAAGTAAATCTTAAAAGATGTGACATAAATGTATACATTTAAGTTTTACATTTTGATATTTCTCATGCTAGTGAACTTTACAACTTTGTTAGAACATGTTAGAATATGGTGTGTATGACTTCTTATTCAGCAGAGAATTGTTCAAACTGAATATGGATGACCGAATTTAGCCAATAGAAATTCCCATAATCTTTCCCAAGAGAAATCCCAGGAGTATTGATTGCTTTCCTAAGTAGCAGATAGAATGAAAACTAAGAAAGTAATCTTGGTTCTATTTGTATTTCCAAAGCTTTCTGTAGTTTTTCTGGTTTGATTAAGTTGTTCTTTCACAGCTTTTTGATCCATTCAATCCAGGTTTTACAAAGTGAATCACCAAATGAGAATACTTGTCACTACTGGAATAAAAAACTGCATTAAATTTCCCTTCTGCTTGCTTCAGAGGCTTCTGTAGCAGCTTTACTTTTCTTTTAAATTCTAGACACATTAGCTATAGGAAAACACTTAATATTTTTTTTTTCACTATAGTGTGTCATGAAGAGTAAAAGATAGAGATAGTAAAATAAAATAATTTTAAAGCTGTCATCAAAAAGAAGCAGAATAAATAATACCCAATTGTGAAAGCATCGTATTATCTTTTAGTCTCTCCAATGCTTGTGTTTCAAATTCAGATATTGTTTGGTTATTGTAGCAAAGTATTTTCATTATCACCCAGATCCATACACACACTTTTGTTCAATATATCTGATGCAGGAGACAGTCAAATGATTTAATTTCTTTCTTTATTTTTAATTAATACAGTTTAAATTCTTCTATATGAAAAACCTTCCAATTTTATTTTCTGTTCTGATTCTGTTGCAAAATTACTGGAAGGGACAACATTTAGGAGGAAAAATATATATAAAAAAAGAAAATTATCTACAAAAACAGTGGGTAGAAAACACTTCAAACTCATTTTTGTCCAAAACGAATTGACTGTCATTAGTCAGTGGCATTACTGAGCTCCATACCGATCCATACTTCACAAATATATAAACAGATTAAATTTATACTAGTTATTTGGTGTTTATACAAAATACAAGGTTCTATAATGAGGATTGAAAATGGACTTACTAAATGTTTAATAAGTTAATAATCATTAACAAGATTCTACATAGTGCCAGGGGAGGGAATGACTTCACATGACCTACTGATACTTTAATATCCACAGAGGCAGTGGAAATTAATAAATCGAAGCAATAAGGTCAAGATTGATTACTGAAAATATTAAAAGTGAATATTTTTTTTCAAGGGCAGGGAAGGAGAAAAATTTGGATTTTACTAGAAGTCCAGTTCATTCCTCAGAATAGGAACTGAATTTAAAAAAAAAAAAAATGGGGAAAAAAGTGCTTTCCTTCTTGAGGTGCTGTTCTGCACAGATGCAAGATGAGCACACAGGAAGTGAGTTTTCAGCCTATCTACAAAACTACTAGAGAAGAAGCCAGGACCCTTTAGGAGGTTTTTGTTTGGTAGAGAGAGAAATATGCAAAAAGCATTCATTTTCAACAGCTTACCCAGCCTGCAACGAGAAAGATAATAGCTGTAAAAACCTGTAGCTAAATACTAGTGGAACTCTTTTGAATAAGAAGTATTAGCTCCACAGTAATTACTGAACATTTTGAATATGTTGATTACTTTGGAATAATATTATTTCAAATTTGAAATAAAATGTCTTTAATGGAAACAGGAAGATAATTCTAGAAAAATTCCAGTGTACCATGAATAATTTCCCTGGATAAGCAAAAATTCTTTCAGACCTATCTATAAGTGAAAGTTGTTAAGTAAATACTTGTGTGATGTCTGTTCGATGGTCTTTGAGGAGCTCTTTCACTTCTAAGTTGAGACTGTAAAATTATTGTAGCTAGAACCCAGGTAATTTGAAAACTCATTGTTATAATCTTTTACATTTGCATATTCATGTTATGGAAATAGTTTCTGTTTCAACTGATTTCTTCCATTGTCTACAACTGACACAATAAGGCACATGAGTAAAAGCTAATGCTTTCTAATACATTTGGGAACACAGTCATATCATAGTCCAACTCTTTTCATTATATGTCCTTCAAACATCATGAATGTAGTACGTTTTCCAGCAGAATATGAGGAATTGTAAGAACTATGTAAGACTGACTAATTAAAATATTTCAGCAACAATACACCCACTGTAACCTTTCATATGACCTCAAAACTAAATCAGGAGCAGAAAGTAATTTCTGTTGTATAGGTGTCTGACAGCTTTTTCTCCTACTTTTCTGTGGTCTTTTGGATTGATCATAGTATTTTCACTCTAGCATTCAGGCAAAAAAATTTTTAAAAAAATGAAAAAAAGACTGTAGTCTATTTATAATTTCTCAAAATAAAAATCTGGAGCTATTGATTCTTTTCTTTAGCCATTTCACTTGGTTGATCTTCAAATGATTTAAGAATATACTGAGTGAAAGGTATGCTAGAGACCAGTTTTTCTTGTAAAATTAAAGATACCTGCATTTTTTAACAATTAGGTTTACTTCATGATGTGCATGTGGGGAGCTTTCTAATTTTAAATACTTCTTCCGGATTTGCCCCATCAAGGTTTTTGTATACTACAATCTGTCTGCCTTGGGCAAAGAAGAGGAGAAGTGGAGACTGTCCAACAGCCAATAATTTCTTCTGTCTCTCCTTGGGAAGTAAACAGGTACAGTTGTTGAGATGTAGACCAGCTAGTAAAGTGTTTAATAGAAAAAGGACTGAGGTGCAGAAGTTCAAATTATAACAGGCTATAAACCATCAGAGGGAAAAAAAACCCCACAAACAAACAAACTCAAAACAAACCAAAACTAGATTAAGAACTCACATTAGCATTAAGTTCTAGCAAGAGTATCTGAACAGGTTCAGTTGGCTATTAGATTGCATCTACCTTTAATAAGATGCACAAACAACCAGGCTAGCACTCATTTTTAAAATAAAATGTATAGCTGTTAAATGCAAATAGGTATTTATCATATCTAACTATGGTTCTTCAGTATCAGCTGAAGGTAATGTTCATTATCCATTTGTTACAGGTAGGATTATATACATTCTTTTATATTTCAAGATTCAGAAAGAAATTTTTTAAGAAATTACAAATGTGAGTTTGCCCTCAGGCAAAAAAAAAAAAAAAAAAAAAAAAAAAAAAATNAAAAAAAAAGAAAAAAAAATTAGATGTAGCACCTAGGCAAGAAAGCAAAAACAGAAACCTGTACAGAACCATATAAGCAGAAACGGTTTCCAGCCCTCATTGCTGCACTGAAGGACAACTTTGAAATAGATGGAGGTAAGACACTTAACAGCAGCTTTTTATAGTTTTTCAATAACCATGAAGAAATTTATTTGATTTTTATTTTGGTAGATGGATTGGAAGGGAAAATACATGAAAAGCATTATCTGAAGGACTGCAAATTTGTTATAAAGCTATCTTTTTTTTTTTTTTTCTTGATGAATATCAAAGATCCTTGAATGTGTCCAGAGGAGGGCAACAAAGCAAAGGGCTGGAAAGAATGTCCTATGAGCAGCAGCTAAGGGCTCTGGGTTTGACTGGTTTGGAGAAAAGGAAGGTGGGGGGTGACCTCATTGCTCTCTGCAACTTGCTGAGGAGAGAAAGTGGAAAGAGAAGTGCTAGTCTTTTCTCCCTGGTCTCCAGTGACAGGACACATGGGAATAGATAAAAGAGAAGGTTTCAGACTTGACTTTAGGAAACATTTAATACTGAGACACTGGTCAAGCACTGGAACAGGATTCCTAGAGAAATGGCAGATATCCCAAGACAATCAGTGCCTAAGAGGAATTTGGACAATGCCCTTAATAGTATGCTTTAACTTTTGTTCAGCCCTGAACTGGTCAGGCAGTTGGGTTAGATGATCACTGTAGGTAGTGTCAGTTTGATGTTGTAGCAAACAATATACAGTAATCACAGTCTGAAAGCTTCTTCACAGCTAGATAGGTGTCAAGAAGCAGCAGAAATAGGATGTCTATAGGCTGTTCCATGAAGGAAGGCAGCCCAGAAACCAGGGTGACAACACAGGCAAGTCAGTGACAGTCTGGACCATGGTGCAGTCCCACAGCATGAGCAGAGTGAGTGAAACCAAGATGGTAATATAGGTATTATATATATAATCATAATAGCATGAGGTATCATCAACAGTACAGAAACCATCAGCCTAGGCAAAGTAAGAAGTCAGGCCCAGGTCATCCAAACCATCTCAGTAGGAGCAGGCAATACAGCTGAGCACAGGCATAACTACCATGTAGTTCAGATGAGGACTGGAGTCATTGAATGTAACTGAAATGGGAGTCTTGGGCCATGTGGAGAGAGAAGGAGGGGGCTGGTCCCAAGATAAGGTGGTCAGGGCCATTACAGCCTGTTAGTTTACTTGTGGCCCTTACGCCATCTCAGTGACTGTTCTTTTTCATCAAAAGAATGATACAATGAATGAATGAATTTGTTTAGCAATGCTTTGTGATGTTTAACTGTATAATGTTCCTTTCCCAGATATTTCTAGTTCAGTGTGCATAACTCTAATCACAAGTAAGAGCTGATCTCCATCTTCCTTCCATTCTGTACATTCCTGTCACAATCCTTCCTTGTGTGTTTTAATGGTTTGACAACAGAGGTATTTCTCCAGAAAGAAATTAACTCAGAATCACCTAGAAATCAAATGTTGAATACATGCTTATCTCTCTATATTATCTGAGACCGTAAGAACAGAACTAACAAATATACACACTAATGCACAGGTAATTCCATGGCTTCAATAATATCTCAAAGATATTATCTATGTGTCAGAATATTTTGTTCTGACAAAATGAGAACAAGTGTGACGATCTGCATTAACAGGTCAACTACAGAAACTATAAGCATATACTGTGGTTTTGGGATTTTTTTTTCAGTTTCTTGAGATTTGCCCATATGTATCTCTGACATGAAGAGAATAATAAATATGTGGCTCCACAGTGGGTATAATCTGTTATTTAAAAGTAACAGCAAAATATTTGCTTCAAGATGAAAAAATTAAGATACTTCCTGCCATTTAGTGCAAAGTAGCAGATAGTTTTATTTCTTTTTCTATGAGCACAGACAGAAATTTGGAACGGATAAAACTTTGCAAGACAGTGAGATGTGCTCATCACCCAGCACTGCAATGCATTTTAAGATAAAAATAAACTGGTAATTTTCTTCTTTTGTTCTCTCACTTAGAGAGTTTTAAAAACACTAACACATTGTAGCTGAAATCTTGAGTCTTGCCCAGTCCTCAGACATAAAACTATGAAGCCTAATTCTTGTAGAAAAAACCCAGATGATTCTCAAAACCTGAAAAGTTACTGAAAGGAGTCTACTGGATTATAGGCATCTTTTTTTTCTGACAAGAAAATTTGTGCATCCATGGAAACTACCAAGTTGCTGATGACTTTTCATTCTCCTGCTGAGATAAAAGTGAATTTTTCTTCACATAATACCTCAGTTACCGAGAGAGTGAACCCATTCTCTCAAGAATCATTTCCTGGAAAATGTGCTTTATTTCAATACAGAAAAGTAGCCTATAAACAGCAATGGTGTCTGCTGCAACACCGGTGGTAAGAGTAGAAGTTCCTATTTCCTTGGCAACATCCACAGGGTGTGCATATAGCTAAATTCTAGTGGCCACGTTCTGGTTTTCAGAACCTAAAACACTCATAAAGATATTTTTTAGGGCTTGTGCTAGGTTACCCGGATATGTGGCATCATAAGCTGAGCTACTACATAGTAGTAACAAATGGCCATATACTCAGAAACACTGGCTATTTTTTAAGCAAATATGCAAATTATTTTGAATGTTCAATGCAAGTAAGACTAATGGTCCCTAGAAGCTTCAGGTTGGGTTTGTTGGTTTGGGGTGTGTGTGGGTTTTTTTTTTTGGTTGGTTGTTTTATTTTTTTCTCCTGAAGTTACAATCAGTTTTATTTTCATATGCACATGTGCAATGAAGTTAATGGTTGCTCAATATGTGTTTTGACTGTGCATCCTGCCACTTCTGTCTAGAAAATCCATAGACGAACATAGTAGTAGTTCTCAAATCTGCATCAGCTTACTTCAGAAACTGAGGTCTTGACCCCAGACACATGATCTTTCTCTTATTCTGGTGCCATATGTCCTTCTTTCCCAAACAGGAGTACAAACCCCATGCTTCCAAACCTCTTACCAAACAGGTACAAAACAGAACCTTCACCTCTTTTTTTTCATAAGTCTAAGGTTCACTTCACCGTAGAAAGTGTTCCTGTTTCATCCTACTGATACACAGTCAACAGGTATGCAGGTTCCTGATTAATTTGACAAGGTTCACAATCCTGATGTGACTAGGACAGAGGCTACCTCTTGGTACAGCAGCTACTTCATGGCCAGGTAACTTGACTGTGAAAAAATATTTACCAGACAGCTATTACGTCAAACTTATTCTAAAATAATTTTATGCTTTACTGGCTATGGTTCAGACTAGACATAATCAAACCAGCATTAAATGAATTCTCGCAGGCATAGGTAGCAATGTAATTTCACAAGCAGAGCAAGTTGCACAACTATAGAGAAATACAGGTGCCCCTGCTGGCATACATGCTGCCATCACTAGATCAAGCCTACTAACTGAACTAAACAGTTAAATACCATTAATTCAGCTGGAAATGGGGAAGAGCTGATATCCTCATCAGTGTTCCAGATCAGCAAAATAAAATTAATTGCTCATGTGCTGTCATACCAAATGTGAATATTTATTAGATTCTCTAAACTGCATGAGAAATAGCATAGTTTAAACTCC
Source organism: Nycticryphes semicollaris (assembly GCA_013400055.1). Classification (NCBI taxonomy): domain Eukaryota; kingdom Metazoa; phylum Chordata; class Aves; order Charadriiformes; family Rostratulidae; genus Nycticryphes; species Nycticryphes semicollaris. The sequence continues at coordinate 84,166 of VXBJ01004321.1, read as the reverse complement.
TTTTGAGGAAGCTTAGAAATGATGAGACATACAGTTAGTCTGAAGTAAAATCAGAATTGGTGGTCCAGTGTCACTCTGACTGATCAATGTAATGAAGTAAAGATCGTGTGGCTGAGGTTCCAAATCTTTACTCTCTGAAAATGCATTTTTTCTCTTGAAGGTGTAAGACTGCAGCTTAATGCTCTTGCTGCTAAACAGTTGTCTAGTCTTGTTTAGTGGTGAACAGGGAGAAGAATCCTGATGCATTTGCTTTACCAGAAATATTAAAGGTTCAAAAGAAATGAGCTCTTCTATCAATCTCTTGATTAGTAAGGGAAAATAAAGCTACAAAGACAGCTTCATCTGCACAACTTGAATTACAGAGATGACAACCTAGAAATCCTCATGATGATGTATTCTCTCAGCATTAACCATGTTGTGAAAATAAAAATGTTAAAAATTAAGGGAAAAACTTTTATAGTATAAGTGATCATGCTCAAAATCTTTTCTCCAATGTCTCATGTTTTCCTGTTTTCCCATCATAGTGGGAGGTCTCTTTGCTAAAGTTCCAGAAATGAGCAACATGTGTCATTCTTTGAAGGAAGACAGCAATAGGAATGAATCTGATATTGTTATAACTCTGTTCAGTGGTGAAGTTCCTCATCACAACTAGAATTTCCTTATACATAAACTGGAAACTAACTTGATGAAATCTATCTCAATAGTTTCCTGTTCAATACTACTGAAAATACAATGGACATTTTTAGAAAAGCTGGACAGAAATTACTGATCTTCAAATGAATATTGCACCCTTTGTTATGACGTCAGGTATGCTCAGAATGTATTTCCAAACTACATTATAACTACATAACTACATCAAAGATGCTGGTACTAAATGATGGTACTAATATCAAATGAAGTGTAAAGTTTGGTAGTAAGGCACCTGAATTATCTACCAAAGAGATTCCCAATTCTTATTTTGATAATGATATTAAATTATAAGCTTTTTCTTTGTTTTCAAATGTATGAAAGGTGACCATGATTCCAGCATGAATGGAATGTATGTTATTTTCAATTTCACAGCTTAGTGTTTCTTTCATCTCCTTTGTTCTTGGGGGAAAATAAAAAAATTAAAAAAATAAAAAAATTTTAAAAATTAAGCAAAGGAGAGAGTGAAAGATGAGTTTGGAATTGCAAATGACTGTTTAAAGAGAATCCCAACAGGGGAAGTGATTTGACTTTTCTGTGTTTTCTTCAGGAAAAAAAAAGTAGAGCAAATAATACATTTTGATATGCTGACTTCTATTACAAATTATTTACTTATATAAAGTTTGCTGTCATTACAAAAAATATATTGAATAAGAATGTTAGTTTCATATATATCTAAACCAGCGTAATATAGCAGATGATCAGAAAACTGTGCAAATGGAATTATATGCACCAAGACAATTGCCTTTCCCCTTCTGAAAATAGGCAGTGAACTTTTGACCAAGAAATACTTCCCAAAGGGCTAAAAGTCATCCTCTAAGTCTTATTTCACAGTCCATTACAGTGAACTAATACTGTTTCCAGCAAGGTGAGGCCTGTCCCAATGTCTTCTCTCAGCAGCAGCAGCAATTTACCTCTTTGTAAGTGTGTGCAAGAGACTTTGTTACAGCTCCTGTGAGTAGGAGGTTTAGAGTAGATGTAATCCAAACCTCACCTATAATCAGGACCATGCCAACTGAAGAGTTTGGTTAATTGAATCAAATCATTTCTCTTTTTCTGAGGGGAGAAGAGACTGGAAATGAGTTATCTCTGCCTAAGCTATTCCAGTTTTTCCTAGGGGTTATGCAGTTCATACTTCCAGTTTCTTCTATCAGGTAGATTTCATACACAATTTTCCCTGTCAGAATTTTATTTTTTCTATTGAAAGACATACTATGGCAGAAAATCCCCAACCAGATCCACCTGCAGTACACTACTGATTGATTTTCACTCTCTTCTGCCTGGGAAGTCTGACTAGCTTATGACTAAAGAATCTTGAGCAGAACGTTTGAGTGATAATGCCAGTGCACCATTTACCGGCTGCTGGTGCTGTCGCCAGTCCTAGCAGAAGCTACTGCTGGATAGAAACAGACTTCTGCAAAAGAATATGCAGCTGAGGCACTCTCTTCTCCTTTAAAAGAAAGGCACCTGTTTAGGTGAGATGATACCACGACAGATTTTAATACTTGTTATTCAAAACATGGTCCTGTGTCAATAGACCTGTTTCTTATCACTGTTGACATTCATATCCACATATAAATATGTGGAAATAGTATGGCAGTTGTGTTCATTACTAAACAGGATCTTCCTTTTTGTTTGCTATAGTTATTTTGCATCTAATCTAATCTTTGATTTGTTTCATCCATCTACTTTTGTTTGGAGAAGATTATACAACCAAACTTTTTGAAAAATCTTTTTCTATTTTGTCCGTCATGTCAATCCCATACAAGACACACTGGCTTTGACTGTCAGGAGGATTGTTTAAAAATTATTTGGTTATTCTCTGTACACCCTTCTTTTTTTTTTTTTCGATAGAAAATCTATCATGATCTTGTACATCTAAGTACCAAAAATTAGATTTGTGCAGTCAACATAGTGAAAATAGTTATCTCCTCCTGGCTATAATTTCAGACATCTCCTCTGAAATCTAAAGGGTTGTTCAAGTCTTTCACTGCTCACCCAATGATATCTATGCAAACCTCTGATTCTCTTAGTGTTGTATTTTTTCCATTGCTTTGAACACTGAAGCTATTTTGTTTGACTTAAACTGTTCCACTCCCTCTAACAACCCCAACCATCAAACTGACAGTCAAATCAAATGGTCCAATTTATTCTCACCTCTGTCCTGAAATACTGTTGCCTCTGGTCGCATTAGCTTAAGCAACACATAAGTAGCTTTTAGCACCATCTAGCTAACTCCCAATGTAACATACTTCACCAAAATCTTGTAATTCCTTTTGGAAATGTTTGGAGTTTTTCTCTACAACCCTCACACATTGTTCATTTTTAGCTCTCTGTATGAAATTAATCTCACACACAAAGGCAGAAAACTTTGTCTGATGTGGCTGTAGGATCATTTTACATGTGATAAAATGTACTTTAATAGAGAGCAGAAGGCAGAGCAGAAGCAAACAGCTGACTTCTGACTTTCAACTGACTTCTCTTAGAAAAAGTAGAAAATCACAATTAAGGGTTTTTTTGTAAGTGGTCACTAGTTCAGATACCATGGTTACTAATTTTGAGGAGGATCTGATTTTTAGATAGAATGGATCAGTACGCGCATCACACAGGTTTTGAACTGTGGTATGTGTTCTCTGTGGTGGGGGCTGCACTGGCTATGCAGACTGTCACTACTCTTTTTGGTTGATTCCAATGAGACAGCACTTCAAAACGTGAATTTATCTGTTATTTTCTGTTGTATTAAATGAATAAAATACATTAAATGTTTAAAAAAAAAAAAAAAAAAAAAAAAAAAACAAAAACCACAAGGTATTTCAACTGATTTATCTTAGAAAAAGTAGAAAATCAGAATTAAGTTACTTTGTAAGTGATCACTAGTTGAGATATTATGGTTGCTAATTCTGATGAGGATCTGAATTTTAGCTAGCATGAATAAACGGTCGGGACTATGCAACTAATGTGTATAATTTTATTCCATCATTGTGATATATAACTTATCTTGGGTTTTGTCATGTTTATTAACACTAGACAGTAGTTGGACAAGTTTTCTTTTTCTTTAATATTTCTTTTCACTGTTTCAGTTAGGTTCTATAACCCATACTTTTCAATTACTGACTAAGATACCTTGAAAGCTGAATTAAGGCTGACAATTGTTTCTAGAAATCAGGAATTTGGCTCCATGTGGTAATTTTAGGGCATTGACTTCCCCTACTACTCACCAAGAAATGTTCATCTGCAAGATATTGAATGCTACTAGAGAGTACGTGATGCATTTGTAATATTCTAGCTGTTTCGGACTGGTCAACATAACATAGAGAAAAAGATATCTGCTCTTTAATTTTTTGTTCTGTACCTACTTTTCCCATTAGAGGGATCATTTACTCCCATTGGGAGCAATGCATTTCATAATTCGATTCATTAAGATGCATTAACTAATTGTCTCCATTCTCTTGCAGTTAATTAAACTAAATTAAGTCAATTATACTTTTCTATCACTGTCTTTTCTTTTCCCTAATCTAAACTGGAGAAAGTGAACATTAGCTGGAAAATAAAAAAGAGAAAGCATTCTTTACAGCTAAAGTTGAAAAGCTAATATCATAGTGTGAAGATAGTTTAAAGTCAAAATGATAGAAAAGACTTTTAGACTCATTTACCTATTATTAAGATTGATTAGCTGGTATTTGTTGTGAGGTTTTGTTGTTTGTTTGGCTTTTTTTTTTTTTTTCTTTAGAAGATGGTGACAGTCATTCCAATAAATGGACACTGATGTAAAATTTATTTAAGAATTTTAACATGACAGCCATAGTATAAAACTGTCATGAGATAGCACTCATTTGAGCAGCTAAAATTTGTTCCTGTTCTTATTCTTGAAGAATATTCTATATAAAATTTTCAGATTTGACTAGCTACTGGCAAATAATAAAATTAAACCTTTAAATTAATGATTCCTACTACACACACACATGCTTCCTCCTTCTATATTTTCTCATTACTCTATTTTTGGTAGAGTTATTTTTCTGCTACTACATTGATGTCAGAAAAATAAATTTGGAAATAAGATCATGGAACATTTTCCAGAAGCAGTACACCACAACTAAAACCACCATAATGTTTCTTACCTCTGGAGACCAGTGAGGGTCACAACAGAAGGTAAAAAACTTTTTTTCAGCTCACTTTTTTTTTCCTCTCTATTAATTATGTTGATGCATGCAGACATTAAAAATAAGCAGCACTTGGGTTATTTCAAGTGGTTTTGGATTAGTCTAATTTGTGACCACAGAGGACTTGTGAATTCTCTCTGTGTTTATTCTCCCTTGCTACCAATATGCAGCAAGAGAAGACCAAAGATCTAGGGGTATGAAGATGAGAAACACTTTCTGTGAATCATTTGACTAAAATGCTCTCATTTCCAGCCCAAAGCAATTTTCAGTATCTAGCATTTAATCGGGTCATGACAGTTTGGGGATTTCACAGATATTAAAATTTTCTGCTTTACTATCATCCTACCACCTCTTCGTTTGCTACAAAATGAAATCTCGGCCTTCTCTGTCTTGAAGTTGTACGATTTGGCTGAGGCATAATAACTGCCAAATGAAGTATTTCTCATCCCATTCACCCTCTGTCCTTGGACTCAGATGTGATAACGTACTTATAAAAAAGGTTACTATCAGTGAAGAGATGGTATAGGGAAAGGAATCTAGGATGCTGATTTAGCAGATGTCTCCTATTTTTCATTCTTTTCACTTGCACTGGATTTCATTTTTCTCCTATCAGAATTCCTTTTTTATGTGGCTGATACTTGATTTCATTCTTCTATAGGTGACCTGTCACAAGATCTACTATCCTATGTATATATGTCAACCCCCAATATTCTTTAGCTCCCTGTCATTCTTTATTGACTGTATTTTCTCAATAGATTTCTAGACCTAGGTTCCTAAAATTGCTTTTCATTAAGAACAACAGTTTCAGGAACTTTTCAATTAATTCCATTTTTTCATGGTCTCTCATTTCCCTAATCTGACATCATGAAACTTGAGATAGGAAGAACTTAATGACTAAATGAATTCAGAAATATGTATTTGTTCTGATAAAAGCTGCAAGAATGTTTTCTTTACATCATTTCAATTTTGACACTTATCCTGTTTCTTTCCATGAAAATTTCAAACTGTGTGTCAATAGGCACAACATATCAAGTAGCTGAGAAAGCATGAACTTGTCTTCATAGTAAAGGCTGTATTTCAATTTATTTTTTTATCAGACAGCTATTACTACATTAAACACTAATCAAATATTTCTACTTCTAAATTAAATAAACTGAGATTTGCCTGCTACTGTATCTAGTGATAAAAAGTCTCCCTCCCAATATCTTTAAGCTTCTTTTCTGTTTATAAGGACATTGCCCGTGAGCTAGAATGTATCTCCAAAGGAAAATAAAGCAGGCCTTTTGTGTGTATTTCTATATCTTCCCTCTTTAAACACTCCATTACTCCTCTGTGTGTGATCTACCCTGCCTTAAAACACCTCAAAGCTTATCTTGATTTAATGAAACCAGGAATAACATTGACCAGTCTCATCATTAATTGTAACACAGATCTCCCTATGCTGGAAGGAATGCACTAAAATCAAAGGACAGTGACAAAAATTTGTGTTTATCAAAGTACAAAGTATCCTACAGAAACAGGGTTACTAGCTGGTGTTGCAGGATAAGCCTATGCACTGGAAAAAGATAGACACTCTGATTTCAAAGATTGTTTTGAATAAGAAATGTAGCATTCTCATTCAGTGATACTGTGCATTGAAACCTTCTCAAAGCCAGGAACAGTGTGTGGAAAAACAGTGTCTTCTCCATCTAGGCCTTTTTCTGGCTGCTATTTTAATTTTACTTTACACCAGAGGACTGGAACAACCATGCATTAAGGTAGGAGGTGCCTCTGCAGGTGCACTCTGTGCTACAGTACTTCAAAAAAAATGTTCCGTTAATAAATTACACCTTCTTTTAAACAGCACTCAAACTTATAAGGGATGCTTTTTTAAAAACAAGCAGCAAACAATTTGTAGTACCGCAAGGTATCTGATTCCTTCCAGACCTTACTACTTTTTTTCCCTCCTTAACAATTCATGTTGTCTTTAAATAGATCTTTCAAACCTCAAGTGTCTTATTTTCTCTAAGATGGTTCTCATTTCTTCTGAGGAGAAATATAACTAAAGAGTTAGAAAAACATTTGAAAATGTATCTTGGTCCTAGCCATCACTAAAGTATTATTTCATAGATAAGATGGTATTTGAGACAAACAAAAATCAGAAAGTATATAGATGAATGAACAGTAGTAATTATTTGTTGACCATGCTACACCAATAATATAACTGTCAGAGACCTCTGAAATATAAGTTTTAACAATGAAGCGTATACAAAATTCTCATTAGGAACCAAAAATCTCAAAGATTTGTCAAAGGCAAAATAAAACTCTTAGCTTAAGTGTTGTATCTTCTGAATATTTTACCTATTGTTATGTATACATTTCTGAATACAAACCAAACAAATAGCTTTCCTTGAGTAATACTTGAGGTAGAAGGTAGCACCTTGCAAAAGCATATCTTTAGAATGCAACTGCTCCATAAAAGCCATTCTTGAATTTTTATGTTATGACCAACACTCTCTCCCTCCTTTTCCATTTTTTCCTT